>JAODUP010000881.1:0-85000 GCA_025642065.1 Paralvinella palmiformis | reverse complement strand
TCTTTGGATTGTTGGAACCTTAGTAAGTTACATTACACTGGATATGTATTGAGAGAATTGTAGATATCATAGAACATACATTGTCAATAACTTAAAACATCTGTATCAAAGTTGTGTTTGTGGTGTGTGTCTGTGTCTGTGTACGTCTGTGTGCGTGTGTGTGTGTGTGTGTATAGGTATGTGGGTGTTTGTGATATTGGAGAAACAATGAATAATATATATATATATATATATATATATATATATATATATATATATATATATATATATATATATATAGTATATATCCATTTCTCCAAAGGGTGACCAGAGCCGAGGCTAAACAGTAGAATCTCTCACTGACTCACTAACTCACTGTGACTCACTTACTCACTCAATCAATCAATCAATCAATCAATCAATCACCCATCTATTTACTCACTCACTCATAGTGTGTACCTTTAGTAACAGTGAAACAAATAAGTACAATATTAACTTTGATAGGACAGTGAAATTGTGGAATGCACATTGTAGGGTAACAGTAATGGAGGTCAGTGTTCTTGTAGGGGTCCATTTGTTTAATCGAGATTCAGGATCCTGACTATATAATGCAGATGCAGGGGTCTGTATATTTACTGCTGCAAAGAACACGCGGCTTCCTGGCAAGCTGAATCTTGTAGTACTCCAACCACAAATGACCTATGAGTTCAAATACATTGTGTCGATGACAGTCAGCATCAAATATTAAACTTACTGAACCTTCTTGGAAAATGTATATAGTGTGTTCTATATTGACTTGCATCGAGAATATATAAAGACAGAAAGTGTGTGTATGTGTATGTGTGTGTGTGTGCGTGCGTGCGTGCGTGCGTGTGCATGTATGTATGTATGTGGGTGTACTTGCATGCCTGAGTGTGTGTGTGTATAAGTCTGCGTGTGTGATTATGTCTGTGTGTACTTGCGCGCACGCGTGGATGTGTGTGTAGTTGTGATTGTATGTATACATATAAACATATACATAATATACATATACATAAGGTAGACAACTAAAACGAGTCTCCATCGCATATAATATTAATCTAAATGAACGAAGAACAGATTAGACATGAAGCTAACAGAACATGGAATCGTGTTCAACTGATAACAGATCACAGTATATCTTATTGTCATGCTATCAGCTCTATCTTTTCTCATACAAGTATGACACGTCTATATATTATCACAATCAATCTGCTTCCTCTATTTGACGAGTCCTTTTAATTTAAAGCTACAGTTCTATAATAAAAGTCTTTATCTACTTGTAAAGGTTGACTCAGAAATTTGAAAGAGTAACAGGTGTAAGTTGTTAGTTGTTGACAGTCATTATGGGATATCGATTGATCACAGTGAAACAGTCAGAAATAATATTAGATTGTCAACAGACAGATGACTGGCAACTGGTTTCCAATAACACAGGAAATAATTAAACCAAACCTGTATAATACAGTATCAATTCAAATTAAAATATTACTACTACTACTACTACTACTACTACTACTACTACTACTATTTATATTACTACTACTACTACTACTACTACTGCTACTACATTTACTATTACTACCACTACTACTACTAATTCTACTACTTCTACTACCTCTACTACTACTACTAATATTACTACCTCTACTACTACTACTATTACTACTTCTACTACTACTACTACTTCTACTACTACTACTACTACTACTACTACTACTCTACTACTACTTCTACTACTACTACTTCTACTATTCTACTACTATTCTACTACTACTATATCTACTACTTACTACTACCACTATTCTTACTACTACTACTACTACTACTAATTCTACTAGTTCTACTACTACTATTTTTACTACTTCTACTACTACTACTTTACTATTTACTACTACTACTATTACTACTTCTACTACTACTACTTCTACTATTCTACTACTTACTATTCTACTACTTCTACTACTACTACTACTTACTACTACTACTACTACTACTACTACTACTACTACTACTACTACTACTACTACTACTACTACTACTACTCTAAAACATGTTTTTGTTTCTATTCCCGTGGAACATGTTACACGCAAATTGCGCTCACAAGGTCCAATATTTCATCGTCTCCTCTACACCCTCTAATGGAAACAATTGAACTAGGGATACATTAAAATTAATTTATTTTCAAAACAACATATAAAAACTTTAATTGTTTATTGGATGTTAGTTGATTTATGACTAGAAATGAAGGAAAGTTGTGTATCCTCAGCGGGCTGAAGAATGTCCTAATTTATCCCAGTAAACTATGAACAGTTGATGTGGCTGAGCAGCAAAGTCACTTGTAAACAAACGCCGGTACCATAATTGTTGAACGTCAGGTCAATCAAATGACCAACTCTGTTGTCTCTGAAGTTAAACGATACGGTAAGGAGATGAATCACATTTGGCTTCCTGTTTGGTCGAAGGGACAAGAGATCAATATCTGAAACAGGGAGAAATTGGCATAAGCTGTAGCAAGAACAAGTCCTGTATTAGAAGAGAAGCCAAGAGTTTGCTAAGAATAAAAATGATTACAGCAATAAATTACCCACTGGAGATGATGTGTGTTAATGGTAGAATGTGTACACTGGCCTTAGGATCACTGACGCCTTTGTGGACAATGGAAATTATTAATATATAGTCTTTACATATATGGGTAGGTAGATGCGTCACTTTAGTTTTATATATATATATATATATATATATATATATATATATATATATATATATATATATATATATATATATATATTGTAAGATTAGAAGTGATAGCATTATATTAGAAACAAAATATACATAAAACAGTGATATCAAACACTAATAATTAAAACCTAGAATTATTCTGCTGTGGCTATCATATAGTATGTGCTCGTGTATTACACTGCATACCTCGCGGTTCAAATATTAGTGTTACCTGTCTCTGTTAATGTTTCATCTGAATGTCTCATATTCGTAGGAAGTAGTCCCCGTGTCACATGTCCCAAGTATGATCAGTGGTTAGACTTAAACATGCACTCCATCGTTCAGTCATTCACTCACTAATCTAACCGCCCACGAACCATTCAGCCAACGACTACTTAATTACTCCCTCATTCGCTGACTCACTCGCTCTATATCTCAGCCTTAATCACCAAAAGAGGAGCAACAAATAAATACTATCTATTGATTCTGTCATATAGTGTTTCATGAGTTGGATATTCAAAACTAACCAAACATCAATACAAAAAATTGGTAGAAACACAACACAGCCTTAAGATCGATAACTCTTTCTCAGATAAAACTCTTATCCCTGAATAAACTCATCGATAATGGCGTAACAAAGGATTTTCTGATAGGTTCGACGAACTGTCAGAAATTGATCAATCGGGTACTAGTCTCAAGATTTGAATTATTGCATCTATCATATCTCATAGGATAATTAGGCAAGGTAATGTAAGTATGATATTGTTCATCATATAAATGACTAAACAAACGGAACTCTACAACAGCACTGACCTTCATTACTATTTACCCACAATGTGCATTACACAATGTCATTGTCCTAACAATGTTAACATTGTATTGATTTGTTTTACTGTTATTAAAGGTACACACTATGAGTGATGATAATAATAATAATGTATATTTAATACAGCGCTATTCCAAGGGCCATTCCAAGGTACTGTACAAATAATATGTAATATACTAATACCCCAATTATATGTCTGTAAAAACCCTATAAGAAATTGAAAAGATAGTTATTATTTATCTGTGAAAGCGATCTTGAACACGTGTGGGGGCAGCAACATTAAATGGACATTCACCATATGACTTGAGCCGAGACACAGGCACCTGCAGTAGTATCTGATTTGATGACCGAAGTTTTCGGGATGACTTTCTAATGGACATCAGTTCACACAGGTTTTCCGGCGCCATATCAGTAATAGATTTATAAGTTATTAATAAAATCTTGAAATGGATACACTATCTAATAGGTAGCCAATGTATATTTTGAAGAATTGGGTGATATGATCGTGTTTTCGAGTATAAGTCATTATGCGAGTTGAACTATTCTGAATTCGCTGAAGGCGATTAATGTTATAATCAGATATGCCATATAACAGGGAGTTACGATAGTCTATACGAGATGTAACAAGGGCATGGACTACAGTTACAAGTGATTATTGTGTCAAGAATGCTTTTCAACAGTGGATGTTCTTAAGATGGCAGTAGGTAGCTCGGCATACTGATGTGACATGTTTATACATGTTAATATATTGATAAAAAATAACCTCTAGATTTTTTAGTGACCCATTAGGGGAAATCGAAGATGCACCCATCTGTAATGCTGGTGTCTTTAGGGATTTAAGACAATGTGTCAGTGAGTGAATAGATGATTGATTGATTGATTGATTGAGCGATTGATTGACTGATTGTTTGATTGATTGAGTGAGTGAGTCAACGAGTGAGTTAGCAAGTGATTATTCTGTTTCATCTTGGCTCTGATCACCTCTCGGAGAAATGGGCGAAACATTGCGTGTTTCTATGAAAATAACAGCAAATGACTAGCAGCACTCATAAATGTCAACTAGACGAATTGTATATTTCATTATTAAAGGTTCACATTTACAAATTGGATACATGAATTATGATCAACTGCCATTTACCAACACACATATACCTATAACCAATGATATAAGCACGAAATGAATGGCTACTCCATGCACTTCATTTTAAACACATAACCTCTTTCTTAATTGGTCCATTAACATGATTGTGGTAACAAATCTATTTTGAAATGAAAACCGTTCGTTTTCAGTAAAAATCCCGTTATTGTTTCCAGGCTTAGATAGCATTTCATCTTGATTGGACATATATAGTTTTAGATATAAATGTTGACATACGTTAGTAGTGTTAAACCTTTAAAACTCTCATTTAGGATTGAATTTGTTGACCTGATGTAAATATTGCTGCTACTTTCAGCTAAACCTAATAGTGATGAGATGTTGTTGCTGCTGCTGATGATGATAGTGGTAGTGGTAATATGATAATACGAATATATAAGGTTTTCCTCAACTGCCAGAATGTCTTAGCTATCTGCACCTATATCTTTTATTTAAGTAAGTACATGATATTTGTAAAATTATAAAGGTGAAGAGACTGGTGAGACATTACACATGTCTCAGCATAAAAGTCGCCAATCTAGAATCAGTCCCTTGAAGAAACGTCCAAAGTTTGAATTCGAGATGCTCTGTGCCTGTGTCTTATTATACACAGCTAAAACACACACACACACACACACACACACACACACACACACACACACACACACATATATATATATATATATATATATATTATATATATATTATATATGTATATATATATATATATATATATAATATATATATATATATATATATATATTGTAGCACGGCCAAACATCAAAACCTATAAATCCTTTAAATGGTGATATGACGATTGATTGATGTTTTATTGCCACTTTGGCATGGTACTATGGCCGAGCGACCCCAAAGGTAATGAAGCGAACTCAGAGATGAAATACTCTTCAGTATGCCTCCGACGAGATTCGAACTCAGGTTGTATGATCTGTAGTCAACGCCTACAAACTAGACCACGGAGGGCCCGTATATGTGTGTTTTACGATATATATATATATATATATATATATATATATATATATATATATATATATATATATATATATATATATATATATATATTCAGAACATCAAAACATATACATGCTTTAAAACGTATACCTCCATTAATCTATACATAATTAAATAAATACATTGTTAAGGTTAAGCATGAAAAACATATACAATAGACATACATAGACCTATACATGTCTGAGCTTCTGACGTGGAGGCCAAATAATCCCCTTTGCGTACGTGACAAATATGTCACGCCTACAGGGAAGTGTGCATGTGTGCGCGTGTATGGGTCTCTCTCTCTTTCTCTCTCTCTCTCTCTCTCTCTCTCTCTATCTATCTATCTATTTGTGTGTGTGTGTGTCTGTATGTGTGTTTACTTTGGATACTTCGTTCTGAAATTCAATGAAGCAGAATTCGGCCGTGTTATAACAACTGGATTTGGTTCCAGGAGGATTGACGTCCTTATCAGGGAGTACGTTAACTCACTTTTATTATCTTCCAGGAAACTGTACTAATTATTTAGCCGTCCTATCCGCGAAAGCTTGTTGTGTTCAATCTGCTTTCATCAAGTATTCATTAATAGTTTCAAACAAATCTCATCTAATGACTAGTTTGTTTACGTTGCCTGTGTGCTATTTTAGTCGCCAAAAGACGAAAATGGAAAGAATTCAATTCGCTGTACACCTAAAATAGAAAGACCAGGACAACATATCTACCTTCTCTATCTTCTCTATTTATGTTGAGCTGGTCTTTGGTTTAAGCATCATTATTAAATAGGAATGAACTAATTAGGCTATAGAAAGATATTTACGACATCGTATGTTCTCATTATTGAAGTGTTTACTTCGAATATTCTCATTATTGATATGTCTACGTCGAGTGTTCTCATTATTGATGTGTCTAGATCGAATGTTCTCATTATTGATGTGTTTACGTCGAACGTTCTCATTATTGATGTGTTTACGACGAATGTTCTCATTATTGATATGTTTACCTCGAATATTCTCATTATTGATATGTCTACGTCGAGTGTTCTCATTAATGATGTGTTTACTTCGAACGTTCTCATTATTGATGTGTTTACGTCGAATGTTCTCATTATTGACGTGTTTACGTCGAATGTTCTCATTATTGACGTGTTTACGACGAATGTTCTCATTATTGATGTGTTTACCTCCAAAGTTCTCATTGTTAATGTGTTTAAATCGAATATTCTCATTATTGATGTGTTTATATCGAATATTCTCATTATTGATATGTCTACGACGAATGTTCTCATTATTGATGTGTTTACTACCAAAGTCCTCATTATTGATGTGTTTACGACGAATATTCTTATTATTGATGTGTTTACGTCGGATTTGTTTCATTTATTAATATAGATTCGGGTATGTTTGCTTGTCGCATCATTTATACGATAACATAAAACTAAAATCCCATTTGCACAAACACACATCTCCATCCATAATTAGTTATTGACAGAATTGCTAATGATGCTAGATGACGTAATTTGCCTGTAAGCTCGGTAATATTGATCACGTGATTTGATTTAGAAATCTGTTTGTTGTAGTCATTCTTGGCGACATTGTATTAGAAGACTATTGTGTATTGACCCCCTACACCGAATGTCCGTAGTAATGTTTTGAACAAATGATGTTTTAGTCGTCTCTGCGTTCAGTTGACTATTGTCACTATTGGCATCTGTACAAAACATTAGATATATTATAGAGTGGTGTCGGCTATTTATGGGATCAAACATCATAGTGTGACTTCTTGGAGCTAATATTTAGGCGGCCATACTTGGTGTTAGGACCAGCTGCGTCTCTCTCTCTCTCTCTCTCTCTCTCTCTCTCTCTCTCTCTCTTACACACTCACTCACTCTCTCTCTTACACACTCACTGACTCACTGACTCACTGACGACTCACTCACTCACTCACTCACTCACTCACTCACTCACTCTGGATGTGTATGTGTCTTTTAGCTGTGCATAATAAGGCACATAGAATCTCGAACAATGAATTCAAACTCTGGACGTTTCTTCAGGGGACTGAATCCAAGTCTTGTGAGACATGTGTGCTCAGTCCTAGCCACCAAGCAAAATCAAAATACGAATCACCTACAGCCGTGGAGTTTGGGTGTAAAACACCCAAGTCAGATCACGGCAGTAGTGAGAATGTTTAGCTTAATTATCTAAGCAGCCCTATTTATAGCTATTTTTCAAGTGCTGTATCTTTCTTCAAAGCAATACTATATAAACTATATAACCCAATTGTCACTGTCTTCAAAGATCAGTTTTTACAACGGGCAGGCGTCACTAAGCGACTACTATAAAAACTGTTTATCTTAATTGCTATTAAAAGACTGACATCTGCGCGGAACTCAAGGTGTCAAGGAGTGTGTCATAGATAATTTGTCATGGGGGGAAGATCGTATACTAGTCTGAAGATATCTATTTGTTATTAATTTGATGCCAACAGAAATACAAGCTCAAATAGTATTTGATATTACGTTATCATTTTCTGTGCCTGTGGAGTTTCACACACAAACACATAATATTCTGTGCCATGAAAAGAGATCCTCCAAATCAATACCTTTATCCATACCTTATTGGTTTTAGGATGAATAATGCTTTATGTATATATATATATATATATATATATATATATATATATATATGTGTGTGTGTGTGTGTGTGTGTGTGTGTGTGTGTGTGTGTGTGATTCCATTTGCCTGGCTGTGTGTGTCTATCCGTCTGTTTGTTTATCTATCTGTCTCTGTTAGCTTGTTTGTTTGTTTATTCATATATCTGTCGATGTCTCTAGATGTCTGTCTGTGTCTCAGTCTGTCTACCTGTTTCCCGTTATGTGGAATTACTTAATCCCATGTACGTTTAAACCTAATAATTTTGTTGTTTTCTACATAATTAGGGACTTCAGTGTCTCTGTTTTGTCAGTGTATGTATATGTATGTAAATGTGTGTGTGTATGTATGTGTGTGTACTAGGAGGTCAGTTACAGTGCAGCCATTAGATTATTAACACTAGTAATTATAAGTGCCACAGTAAGAAAATTTGTCTATTCTTTTATTTCCACTCTTACGCACTCAAAGATAAAGAGGCAAAGTTAAAGATGATACACCCAGCAAATATAGACAGATGGGAAACTGAATGCAGGTGCTAGAGATATGTGGCCAATCGCGTCTGAACAGATCGAATGATAACTTACAGGATTTTACTATATAGAAAACAGAAGCCGTAACATCTATCTGCTATCAAATATCTTATTGTATCGCTGGAGGGAGAGACTGACATTACTCCAAAATATAATGATGACGTCACGTACAGACAAGATGTCAACCTAAACAACATCGGTAGTTCAGAACAGGAATAGGAAGATGAAGCAGTCGTGCTCAGCGCACTGTACGCCAATAGAACTAGGAAGAACATTTTCACTTTAATATTATTAAATAAGTTTACATCCATTTTAGCCAACATCACTCGTGACTACTTGACGGAATGACGATACATTATAGACGTATCAGATATGTTGTTTACTAGAGTCGTGTATACATAACAGTCGTATATATATATATATATATATATATATATATATATATATATATACAATAATAATAGATATATACAGATAGATAGAGAGATAGATAGAGAGAGAGAGAGAGAGAGAGAGAGAGAGAGAGAGAGAGAGAGAGAGAGAAGACAAGAGAGAGAGAGAGAGAGAGAGAGACACACACAGAGAGAGAGAGAGAGAGAGAGAGAGAGAGAGAGAGTGAGAGAGGGTGGGGGGGAAAGGAGAGGAGAGAGGAGGGGGAGAGAGACAGCGAGAGAGAGGGGGGAGAGGAAAGAGACAGACAGACACAGAGGGGGGGGGAGTAAGAGAGTGGGAGAGGGAGAGAGAGAGAGACTGACACACACACACACACAGAGAGAGAGAGAGAGAGTAGAGAAACCTATTAGTTTCTGTCAGTTTATCTGTGTATCGGTCTGCCAATCCTCCTGACATCTCTCCACGACATTTATTGTCTAGTTTAGTGCTAACTCAATCATCCAATCAGAGTAAAGACATTATTTATTAGATCTTTATATCCGCCATCTTGACAGCAAATCGTTTTGTGTTAACAGAATCAACAAGCAGCCGCTGAACCGACCATTCAACTGGTCAGCAATTAACTAGGGCCAGCCAATCAGCCAGTCAATATTCCCCAGCCAGCCAGCCAGGCAGCCAGCTAGTGTGGACCAGTATCTGTCAGTCAGTCGTGTATCCGAGCTGAGAGTAGACGGACAGGATCGGTAATCAATACGGAAAGTAATCAGATTCCATAGAGAGACTAAGCATGATGTAAACCTACATCAGCATTACTCGAAGGAGCTATTGTTTTGACCATTAGCACGTCTCATGGTCAGATGTGGTACACATCCCTTACTCTGATGTAGCTAATGATGTTAGCAATCGGGTGGATTATGTCAGATGTCAGTAGTTCTTGCTAGTCTGGATATGTAAAGCGGATGTTCTGTTTAGAGATTGGTGTTAAGAGATAGCTAAATACTATGAATGGATAAATGAAAACAAAAACAGATATAAATATATCCACGTTATACGATATTTTAGTGAACTATTTGTTTGCTGGATTGTGGTTTAATTATATCACCTAGGATATAATTCAGATTGGGAACGTAAGTATACTCTTATTGTTTCGTTTCGAAGATACCTTTATCGAGCTTTAAAATCAAATTAACGTTTATAAACGTTATTGAAGATGATGTAAAGTCTTAAACGTTTCTCCATCAACATCCCGTTCTCTACTGAAGTAGTGGAAATATAACTTTTGTTGGTTATTGCTCCATCGAAATAGCTATCGCTGTTCGAATACAATAAATGTCGCTTTCAGATTAAAGAAATAATTGTCATCTATGTCTGTTCTACTGACATTAGTCAGTTCCTGGAAGAGTAAACAGCAGTTTGTAACATTAATGATCGTCAGCCCTCTCTTCACGTATTAGCGTCATTTCCTCATATAATATAAGATCCTATTAGCTTCATTTTATGCAGGTCACACTCTATCAAGCTTTTAATTATACAAGTGACAAAGTGTGTCCACATAATGTTTTCCGTTTCCACTTCAGTATCTCGTTCTGTATGTATGCCTGCCTAACTGTCTGTCTGCTTGCCTGCCTGTCGCTCTACCGGTACGAGTGTCCATAATGCAGTTTATTATTTATGCACGCACGCGCGCACGCGCGCACACATACACAGTGAAACACGAACACACACGCACACACGCATATATATATATATATATATATATATATATATATATATCACGCGAGTGCGCATGCACACACACTTATATACATATACACACACATCCACTAACACACACACACACACACACACACACACACACACACACAGCACACACACATACATACACATTCGTACAGTATAACCTTTCTGAAATAAGCTCATATTCAGTTACTAACTTGTGTATGCACAATCATACATAAACACTCCCACACACGCCCACACACACACACATAACAAACACGCACGCATGAACGCACCCACACGCACGTGTGGTGTGTGTGGTGCGTGTGTATGTGTGGTATGTGTGAATATATATATATATATATATATACACACATGCACACATATATAAATACAGACTCAAAAACAAATAAATCATTTCATTTCTAGTCTCAGTTATATTATGATATACAAACAGTGACTAAGATCTACTGTAGGTAATCTGTGTACGATGCTGGTCATACCTGTAACATGTGGCTGAAGGTTGACTTCCCAGTAAAACATCCCACACACACCAGTATGAGTAGGATTCGAACACGCCACCTGAAGCTTTCCAGCGCGGCGTTCTAATCACTGCGCAATGGGAGCACTCTGTAGACAATCCTCAGTGAATAGTATTTTATATCAGGATTTCCGATACAAGTATTCAATGATGATTGATCATTTACCGTAAGACCGTACATAAGGAAATTATTTCTGTATATCTCTCACTGTTTGATGTCAGAGAGCCCTGAGTGAGTGTTTTCTCACATGGAAGTTTTTTTATAGCCTGGTGTTTGATATCAGCACTTTGATGACGGTAATATCTGATAATATCAGTACTCGACAGTGATAAATGTATAACGACAGTATTTTACGGCAACTGGCATTAATCTCACTCAATATTTGATGTTGTTGTTGTATTGAGGAGACCAGGAAGTTCTCGTTAATAATGTATAGCTCCATAGACGGGAATCGAGTTTTGGGGAGTGTCGGTGTTGAATTAATGTTAGACACACGCACACCCCACACACACACACACAAACACACACACACACACACACAACCACACACACACAACAAACACACACATAACACACACAACACACACACACATATATATATATATATATATATATATATATATATAAAAAACCACGCACACCACACACCACACACAAAAAACTGCTTAAAAAAGGGGTGGGGGGTTTTTGTATATATATTATATATATATATATATATATATATATTTTTTTTTTTTTGTGTGTGTGTGTGTGTGTTTGTTGTGTGGTTATTTTTATATATATATATATATATATATATATATATATATATTTTTGTGTGTTTTTTTTTGGTAAATCGCCGACAACCTGTTTTAGGCAATCATTGTCCTAACATTATATCCAGGAACGTCAATATAAACTCTGTACACTTTACTATCAGCAAACCTATTACACCAATTGAATATATCATCTTTCCTAACTTACATCTAGTCATTTCCATCTAATATATCTTATTGCCATGTTACGGCTGACATAAGTCTCCCTTCCACAAATAAGTCGCATCCATTTATTATACCCATCCGTGTGAGTCATAATGTATGATGAATTACAGTAATTGATCGGTTCCATAGTGAAGTGTAGCTGCTCTGTTCTCAATTGAAAATTCTACTTCATGTTATCTTCTGATAACAACACCAGATAGAAGGATCCCAAGAGAGATATATACCGGCTATTTCGTATTATGTGTCCTTAACTAATGTATTCCATGGCCAATTTCGAATTATTGATACTATTATTAAACAAGTTTTAGAACACTTTGTAAATGCCGTTGCTGCTCTAGCGGGACTCAGTTCTTCTGCCGTACTCAGAACCATTCATTTGGCACACAGTGAATTAGTATGTTCATTATTTTCAAAAGGCCATTTACCTTTAATGCTGTTAATTCTATAACTACTAGTAGTATGTTTACTACTCCTGGTAACAAAGAACATACATCAAATTACAATCGGCAAAACGTATTTAACATTTTACAATACTCGACCAACATGAACCAAATATAGAAATGAAATTCCATATCTAGAGAAGAAATAGTCAATAACTTTCCTGGTGTCAATGTATTATAACCATGTCCAATCTGCTCTCATACGAATAGTATGATATATTTATTGGTAAAGCTACAATCCCACAGTTCCAGAAGTCACAGATGAATTGTAGCGTGGTAGATGTAATCTATAAATGATTTTTTAAAGCATTTGACACAGTATCTCGAAACGGTTCATTCATAAGATCGAGAATTATGGCGTAACAAGAATGGTACTGTAATAGACACCATTAAACGACAGAGTGGTAATTACCGATACGTCCCTAGAAATAATCCAGATATTGTAGTACTCTTTGTTTTCTTCATCATGTATCAGCTTCAAAATGTGACTTCAACAATCAACCTTTTAGCGGATGACGCCAAGATCAGATTTATAAACAGATCATCAACAAGGAAGACAAAACAAAACCCCTTCTCTTAGATCTAACCAGATGAAAGGAGAATCCGTAACTAGGAAGAAGAACCCAGATGTTTCATGGTTAATTTTTGTACACCTGGTAGGCTAAATGGACCGAGCGACCTCCAAAGGCAATGAAGCGAAATCAAAGATAAAACACCCTTCAGATGTTCCCACGCCGAGATTCGAACTCAGGTGGTAGCGATACGTTGTTCAACGCGCAACCAGCTAGACCATGGAGGCGCCATATAAGTATCAAACAAAATGCATCCGCGTTACGGTAAGAGAATTTCAGCTTTATTTTAGAAGAAAAACGTCAGATATTGTCATCCAGCGAAACTGAAGAATGAGTAGGCAACCAACTAAAAATGTGTTAAATAGAAAGGACAAAGCAATCTGCAACAATTGGATCTCACAATCGAAGCCAAGAGACAAGACCTGATCAATACAATGAGGAACAACAGATGTGATCCAGATGTAGGATTAGAGATGTAATCCACAAATAATACTGCTCGACATAATTAGAGGAGACGCATCATATTTGAATGGCTCCCTAGGAATAAATTACCACAGTTGAGGCTGAAGTTAACAAAACTATGGAATGCTTAGCTAGACGAACTTCCAGACGTACCAAGTTTGAATTCTTCTAATATGTGATTGGACAAGTTCTAGGTAGCTAGAAAGTTTAAACTCCATTTCAATTTTCACATGAAGTTGCCGGATGCTGTTTCTGATTAACCTAAAACTAATGTTGTTTATTCTGGAGTTTTCTTGTAATTATTGTATATTTAAAAATATGTTATTTTACGTATTTTAGAGTAAATTTGGATTTTTTGGAAATGGTAAAAATGGTTCCCCTTTCGTTCGTAAGGCGTCGTTGCGTAACTTCATTGGAGTTGAATGCCACAAAAACCTCTTTCCATTGTCAAATCGTGATTTATGTAAAATTCCGATACTTCAGCAAGGTTTTCCAGTAGATTGGTATCTTATCGTCATTTAATGGTCAGAAATTCGATAACTTTTTTTGTGTTTATGGACCGAACTCGAACGTTTCTTCAACACTAGCTCTTTCCCTAATGATGACACTGAACGATTCCAAGCCCAAACAAGCGAAATAGATTGTTGTTTTATAGCTGGAAGAGTTTTCCTTGTAACTATCACGGTTTACACGATAATTCCATTAAGTAGTAATAATAATTTATTGACACCAAGCTGTCGCAGGATTCAGTTAGAGGTGCCATAAATGAGACACACAATATTATATTATTGGAAGGTACCCAAAAATAGCTACCTCTTTATTGTTCGATCTGATACTCTGTCAGTGATTAATGATATCTGAAGACTGTGAATACGTCCACGGAACGATAGATATATCCACATTCCCTATTCACACTGATAATGAGAGATATATCTATCTGTGTTTTACAGTTTATCCACAGACTTCCCAATAATGACAGTTTTTAGTATTTCAACATCCAAATGTCACCTAATGTTTGGCTTCCAAGATCCTATCAAACCGATTTAACCATTGTGCATATTAGTCTTTTAATATTACAGGGTACAAGAAAATACAAATTTCAAATGATATCGGTATGAACATATACCGAATTCAAGATTGTGTCCATCACCTTTAAGCTTCACCGTGATTGACGATTTGCTTCTGAAACTAGGTCAATATGCAGATTTGGGAACCAAGTTTCATTTCATCAATCAGGAAAACTAAAATTGCTAAATCTATAAATATTCATGCAGTGTCATATCGCTAGTGACTGCGGGAACAACAAGAGAACGGTGTCTTGGCTAGAGCGATAATAACATCTTGATTTATCACCCAATAAACTCTGATGAATTGTTGCTATTAAGCAACGAGCATAGCAATAACTAAACAGTAACTGTACGCGGTGGATCAAAGTGGGCAAGAATCAACCAACTGGCGATTGGTTGTCTCTGAGGTTAAACAAACTTCGTCTGAGGTCGACGATTATATAGCTGAGGAAGCAGCTGTATGACCTTTGACTTCCTGTCTCACCATAGAGACGGGAGATCATTCCCTGTAAGAGGGCAACTGGCGTGAGAAGGAGCAAGCTCGAGTGAGAGGCCAAGAGACGGCTTAGAATAAAGATTACATGGCAACCAGGCGACATGTGCCGTGTAATGAATGCTAATGATATAGCTACTTCTTGGATCATTAATTCTTTCGGTAATTACGTGGATCATTGCTAACGTTGGTATTATAAATCTGGCTGCTGCTGTTGTTCTTAAATGTCGTTGTTTAAGAGTCAGTTTTATGGATTTCTCACGTTGACTGAGTCAAATAATGTCTAGTGATAACCAGGGAAAAGAAACGTGAGATTCCATTTTATATGTCGATTTGAAGACGAATAGAGTTGTATAAGTTAGTAGCCAATAGAGCTACCATCTTGCAATATACTGATGCTTTTATGTATGTAGTATAATATTAGAGTGCGAGTGAGTGTATGTATGTGTAGGTATGTATGTGTGTGCCTGTGTGTGTGTGTGTGTGTGTGTATGTGTTGATATGTGTGTGTGTGTGTGTGTATGTGTGTGTGTGTGTGTTGTTTATATATATATATATATATATATATATATATATTATGTGTGTGTGTGTGTGTGTGTAGTTTCAAAGGCCAATGGAAAGACAGATTAGGCTACATTGGTCGCCCAAATTCCTATACTTTTGTTTTAATATTTAATGTTTTATATGTCTGGAAATTGGAAATAAATAATATCATATATATATATATATATATATATATATATATATATATATATATATATATATATATATATATATATATATATGGATTATACAATATAAGATTGGCTAATGTATGGGATATCCATTTTGTGGCGAAATATGTGTATGTTTACTTTTAGCATAATTCGACTTTCTCTGCACGTACGTTGGTGCATATGTGTGTGTGTGTGTATGTGTGTGCGTGTGCCTGTCTGCCTTCCCGTCTGCCTGCCTGTCCGCCTGCCGGTGTCTGTCTATCTATTTTTGTTCACCTGTTCCTCCACGTGTTTCTCATTCTATCGGCATGCCATTCCCAGGTGACTAATTAACTATACGTATACTCATTCACCGCAGTATAAACGCGTTTTATATACGTGTACGTCAATTATTTGGTAATACCGAGTTTAACGCCAGTCATTGCTAAATGCTCAGACTTCTCCCTTCGCTGCGGACTAAACGATAGCCTATGTATGTCTCAGAGGACCTTACCATATAAACCGAAGTCAGGTCAATTCCATCAGCTCTCAATGGCCTCGCTGTGTCACTGGGGAGAGATAAGCAAAACTTCAAAACACCTGGACACCCTTGGTGTCATGTCCAGATAACAAATCAACTCGGACAACGTAGATATCGCATAGCCAACAAGGGAGTATCGTGAGCCTGGCACGTTTCTGTATACGGATTAAAGCTCCAGCCAGTACTTCTGCTCGTATTATTTTGAAAGTTGGTGCGGCATGAGTGCATTTTAAATAAATGTGTCGTTAATTATGAACATAGTACTGCAGTCCAGCTATACATTATGGATATGTATATCTATGAATACGTGTTAATAATTTAACGATCAAGGTATTTATCCAAGAATATATTTGTTTTACCGTTCCACACTTTCTCAGGCTAAGGCTAAACAAATCACTCACTGACTCACTGACTCACTGACTCACTGACTCACTGACTCACTGACTCACTGACTCACTGACTCACTGACTCACTGACTCACTGACTCACTCACTCACTCACTCACTCACTCACTCACTCACTCACTCACTCACTCACTCACTCACTCACTCACTCACTCACTCACTCACTCACTCACTCACTCACTCACTCACTCACTCACTCACTCACTCACTCACTCACTCACTCACTCACTCACTCACTCACTCACTCACTCACTCACTCACTCACTCACTCACTCACTCACTCACTCACTCACTCACTCACTCACTCACTCACTCACTCACTCACTCACTCACTCACACCAATATCGACCTGTTTGAACCACCTCATAATAAGTTCCCTGTTATACCTAATGTTGGGCAGTATCTTTCTACAAGTTTACGACTGATATTTTTCCAACTCGTCTTACTGGAGACTGTGTACCTGCTTAATGGTAACATGATATGTGGCGTTATTATGTAGATATATTTCCTAGTTAGGTGTTAGCTTTAATCGAGGGTAACAAATCGCAGAATGAAATTATCTCTAATTTGGTTTATGACATACATAATTTGGAGAGAGATACAGGCGGGACAGAGAAGATTGTATGTTTTTGTCAATTTGTATTTTCATCCTTCCGCCATTTCCACGTTCAGCACCGCAGTATTAATTATATTTATTGCTAATATAATCATCCAATCAGAGTAAAGACATTACTTTTTAGATCTTTATATCCACCTTCTTTATAACACATTTTGTGTTAACAAAATCAACAGCCAATCTACTAGTCAACAAACCTGACAACGTCCTATCTATTAGTTAGCCAGCCAGTCAATATTCCAGCCAGCCAGTGAGTGGGGTCGGTCAGTAAGTCAGCTACTGAGGCATTCAGTCAGCCTGTCAGTCAGCCGGTCAGTCAGACACCAAGCCATCTAGCTACCCACCCAGCCAATCAGTCACCTAACCACCCAATCACTAAGGCACCCAATCGCTTAGATATCCAGTCGCACAGTCACCCAGCCAGCCAGTAAAGGAATCGGTGACCAATACTTGATAATGTTCAGCTAACAACGAGACAATGTCATGATGTAAGCCCACATCAGCATTACGTGAAGGAGCTATTGTTTTGACCATTAGCACGTCTTATGGTCGGATGTGGCATGGATGTGGCTAATGATGTTAACAATCGAGCGGATTATGTCAGTGGTGTGAGGATGCTGTTACCGCTAGTCTGGATATGTAAAGGGAATGTTCTGTTTGGCGATTGATGTTAGAGAGAAATGGAGAAACGAAATAACAGATCCGTGTTTATGGGATGTTGTGTCGCAATAACTGATTAAGTAGTACTACTGACATATTTATTAATTGATTATCTGGATCGTGCGTCTACCTTTATCGTTAGGATCGTTTCCGAATTAGAAAGGTATTTATATTGTTGTTGTAATTGTTGTTGATGCTGTTGTTGTTGATGCTGTTGTTGTTGTTGTTGATGCTGCTGTTGCTGTTGTTGTTGCTGTTTATTCGTTTATAATTTGTTATATATATATATCTCGACAATATTTATAATCGGTTTGGTTTTCATACAAAACACTTCACCTTTCAATGAGTGAATTCTTCTCACGATATAATAATTGTTTTTATTTAGCAATTTTTGATCTTATTCTTGCTCTTGATGTAAATATATTCAATAAGATTTTACACTAAGAATTTCAATTAAATAGCTGTCCAAACACAGGTGAATCTTATCCTGTACACTGTCAGTCACTGCTCTACTTCGGTATTTTGACTAAAAGAAACGACCGTTAGTTAAATCTACTCTGGTGACTTTGTGTAGAGTTACTACTGAGTTATATGATGGTTTGTTATCTTAATGGCTGTATATTGATTGTATTATTGGATCTGGATATAGGTTTGTTCTTATCAAGATCAGATTTCCACGATTTGGTTGATTATTATTAACTGATAGGATGGTGTTGCCGTCTTCTCACCAACTATCAGGACATCATGGCAGAAACATGACTCTCTCTCTCCCTCTGTCTCTGTGTGTGTGTGTGTGTATGCATGTGTGTGTGTGTTTGTCTGTGTATATGTTCATTATCTCCCCCCCTCTCTCTCTCTCTCTCTTATATATATATATATATATATATATATATATATATATATATATATTTATATATATATATATATATATATATATATATATATATATATATATATATATATATATATATATATATATACTGTATCGGATCTGTCTTTCTGTATGTCTATTCTGTCTGCTAAGCTCATGATCTAAATTTAACTTCATTATTCAATCACTCTATTTCTTTCCATCCAGATATCTCCCAGTGTTTTCAATTGATTATTGAATACCCCCCCCCCTCCGATACAATTAGGTATCAGCTATAGTATCACCCAGATACAATTAGGTATTAGCTATAGTATCACTTACGGATATCACTCTGAACAAATGGATCGACCCATGACCTAATTTGTAAGGATATTTCATATTTCATTTTACCGCATTACCATGGAATATTGTCTGACCCATTTAGCTTGTCATAAACACAATCAATGATCATAAAACAACGAAATTTAACAACAACAACAACAGCAGCAGCAAAAACAAAGCCCCACATTACTCTCTATTTACAATATAGTCTTTATTCCGATCATTCTCTTGACCTTTCACATAATACGTCACTCGACCTAGTATCCTCTCACGTCGGTTGTCTACTTCCAGAGATTGATCTCTTGACTCCAAGGAGAGGCAATACGTCAACTGTCATTCATCTCCCTAGCAAATATTCTGCCAACTACAGGAATGTCGACCTTTGCCCTTTGTTTATTTAGCGTAAACGTTGCTCGATTCAGCACATACCCTCACTGTTTATTTATGGCTTTATTTGTTGCTTGGTGACAACGCCTCTTCAGAGTTTATTGAGCGATATATTAGGATTCCCTTATATTTGTGTGCTCCGGTCACTTAGGATATGACAATCCGTGAATATTAAAACAATTAATAATCTGTACATTCGGGATCGATGAAATGAAGTTTTAAGCATCTTTCTCATTATTAAATTGGACGACAACGTATCAAACGGTAATAAACCAATACGGCTCAGAAGTGAACAATCTTTTTCTGTATATGTAGTTCGTAATTTGTCCTGGCATTTTGTTCGTCAAATGGATGATTATATTCAAGCATCTGAATATTCACCAGGAAGTCAAAGGTTACAAATAACGGTATTGAAATAATGTAGCTGTCTAATTTTTGCACTATGTGATATTGATTGAATACGAATACGTTTGAGGACAGATGTTTCAGGACAGGTATGAATACATATTAACACGAGTATAAAATACGTATACATATGTCTAGAATGTTCACTTCTACTTTTGACTCTCCGTCTCGTGATTCTTTCTGTTGCCATTATCACATCCGGAGATAGAGAAGGGCTTACTGCTATCACAATAGACCAACATATTATTACTACAGAAATATCATAATTCAACTGATATACAAGATATAGACAGATGGTCATAATAAGTAGATGTGACGTGTATAGGTTGACGTTAAAATCAGCAAACGTATTGCTATCAGGAGCATCTTCTGTGTCCTAATATCTGCCGACAGGATCAGTACTCGTACTGTTCTAGTATCCTGGTTACACGAAAGTGCTTTTCAACCTGGCTGCCACACATCGGCTGTCAATATAGTTATTTATACAGATGCCACATAAGCTCTATACGCCTTTCAACTGTGAAGATCATAGACGAGTTATCTATGACGCGAATGCTGTTTTGATGAGATCGGTGAAAGGGTATTAGCTGGAATTTCTAAGTTCAATGCCGCAAAAAATGAACTTTTCCTTTTTCCGGAGCTACAGAATACGAAGAGATTAGTAGATATAAGATGTTTTAAAACAGATGACAATTCAATAGGTATCTCAGAATGAATAGGGAAAGTTGGTACCGTCTTTGATAATAACCTAACAATGATCCAATTTGTGAATAGTGTCACCTGGCCGTGTTACCTAAAGTCTCCTGTCAGATTATTGAGTAAAATAGGAAAATGATATAACAGATTTGTGATGGTCGTATTTAAACGGAGTGAGATTATTCAATGCTGAATGTTGCCGTTTGTGATCAATCTAGAATGATCACGTTTATAGAATACTATTATCTATAGACTGCTTACACGGATATCAGATATTGAGATTGTAACTGATTGTTTGGTAACAAAATCGTATATATCAATGTATGTGTGGAAGAGGTCTTTTTTACTGATCGTCCGTCTATTCTCCTATATGTCTGTTATTATGGCATATACTGATACACGACAGAGAGATAGCTAAGGTAAGCGGATGTGAGTTATCTTTAGATGAGTAGGTAAAGTCAGCTATAGCATGACAATAATTGATCATTTATAGGTTTATTCAGAGACGATTACATGTTTAGCTAACATTGTATATCAGCTGCTGTAACAAGGATTTTATGTTGTATTTGTCTTATAGACTTTGTTGTTGTTGGAGAAGATGGTGAGCTTGATTTATGATGGTGATACATGGTTTGGATACTAAACTCTTAACTCCATAAAGCATAAAGTAAATTTGTTAAATATCAACATTGCATGTTTAATTAACACGATAGTGTAATATAGAGTAATGCGTCTTTTCCTGAGATAATATCGGTTTCTTCAGAATTCATTTCACACACACACACACACACACACACACACACACACAGTTCGCGCGGTTGGTGTGTTTTACATAACAAGTTTACTTGTATATATAATTCACCTTGGTTGTATGTGGGAATAGATTTATCTTTCCTAGGTCCAGTTATGTCCAGTTTGTACTATGACATTCAAGATTAGCTCTAATCTGCTTGTCATAAATAACATTTAAGAACTACAATAGTTAGAATAGCATAAATTAGGTCAGGTTTGAAAATGATAGCATAGTTCAAACAGTACGGAAGCTATGACGCGCTATTACGGTCTGCTTCAGCGCAGATGTCAGTCTTTTAATAGTAATTAAGATAAACAGTTTTAATAGTAATCGCTTCATGACGCCTGCCCGTTGTAAAAACTGATCTTTGAAGACAGTGACAATTGGGTTATATGGTTTATATAGTATTGCTTTGAAGAAAGATACAGCAATTGAAAAATAGCTATAAATAGGGCTGCTTAGATAATTAAGCTAAACATTCTCACTACTGCCGTGATCTGACTTGGGTGTTTTACACCCAAACTCCACGGCTGTAGGTGATTCGTATTTTGATTTTGCTTGGCGGCTTAGGGACTGGTGAGACATTACACATGTCTCAGCAAGAAAAGTCGCCACTCTGGATTCAGTCCCCTGAAGAAACGTCCAGAGTTTGAATTCACGGTTCGAGATTCTCTGTGCCTGTGCCTTATTATACACAGCTAAACACACACACACACATGCGCGCGCGCGCGCGCATGCACGTGCGTGCTCAAGCACATACACGCACATACACACAACTAGTCTCCTTTCTACAATATCCATTTATATTCTTTAAATCACCCATCACACTCGCTGCTACACAAATCCCGTTAATTGGATGGTAGAGGTCTATAACCAAATAGCTTCATTTATTCCTGAGGTTGAGCTTATGAAGCTCATGGATAGAAAAATGTGTGATCACTGAATTATTAATAATTATCTTTGTATCTATCTCTTGATGTAAGGAGATGGTGTGCCAAGTAGATAGGCGGAATTAATGATTGGTGGATGGACAGAGTGACTGCTAAGGGGATACATTCATATACCCTTGCTGCTAGTGTTATTAAACGTAGACTTCTGAGATATCTGATAGATGTTTTAATGTAGAATCCTCATTACACCTATAAACTTATATGTTTATGGCTAAATGAGATAATGATGATAACACATATCAAATGTTTGATTATACGTCAGAATATTTACCAATGTGTATATAATAATTTATATGTTGGGGAAGGTTATTTCTAATCGACCATCTATTATTCAATCTGTCTGTTACTATGACATCAACTGATGCACGACATAGAGAGACAGCTAAAGTAAATGGATGTGACTTATCTTTAGATGAGTAGATAAAGTCAGCTATGACATGACAATAATTGATCATTTATAGGGTTTTTTCAGAGACGATTACATGTTTAGCTAACATTGTATATTAGCTGCTGTAACAAGGATTTTATATTGTATTTGTCTTATAGACTTTGTTATTGTTGGAGAAGATGGTGAGCTTGATTTATAATGGTGATACATGGTTTGGATACTAAAGATGTGTTATCGTTTCTGAATCTTTCTCTCCCCTACTCTCTCTCCCCCTTTTTTTGTTTGTGTGTCTGTCTATCTCTCTGTATGTATGTATGAATATATATATATATATATATATATATATATATGTGTGTGTATGCGTGTGTGTGTGTGTGTGTGCAACATTTATGTATGTATGTATGTATGTGTGCTTTATATATCTACCTATTTATCTATCCATCTGTATGTCTATCTATCTATCTATCTATCTATCTATCTATTTATTTATTTATCTATCTATCTATCTATCTATCTATCTATCTATCTATCTATCTATCTGTCTATCTGTCTATCTGTCTGTCCGTCCTGTCCGTCCTGTCCGTCCTGTTCGTCCTGCCCTGTCCGTCCTGCCCTGTCCGTCCTGCCCTGTCCGTCCTGTCCGTCCTGTCCCGTCCTGTCCGTCCTGTCCCGTCCTGTCCCGTCCTGTCCCGTCCTGTCCCGTCCCGTCCCGTCCCGTCCTGTCCCGTCCCGTCCCGTCCGTATATCTATCTATATATCTATCTATTTATCTATTTATCTAGCTATATAGCTATATAGCTATTTAGCTATTATATATATATATATATATATATATATATATATATATCAGTATATTCATAAATAGATAGATAGACAGATGGGATTTATTTGAGGTAAAACACCCGTAGCGCTCACATAGCGCTTAACTTACAAAGAAATGGTTAATTTACAATCACAGAAAAGTTGGTTAATCTAATGCGATATATTCAATAATTATGACCTGTAAGAACTATCCCATTGTCACCACGGGTAATTATGTCTCACTATTAAGGCAACACTATTATTAGTAGAAAACAATAATCTTTGGTGACGAACTGTGAGATATGCCTTACACATTATTGTTCCATATGTGATAATTTTGTTGATTACAAACATCGAACTGGCACTGTCACGCTTTCTAGAGTCTAATAAATTACGAAACACACTGTTATATGCTACTCTAAATTTGGATATACTCCACTTGATGTTGTCATATATTAGAATCGAACAATACAAATTTAAACAACAAGATTCATGAAGATATAATTCACTTCTTGCCTACGTTATGCAAATGTACGTAAAATAATATTTGAGGTGATATATAGATATTTCAAATGACGACTAATATCTCCGTCGTCATTAAAATTGTTATTGAGAACAATATATTTAGATATTTGATAGAATCTATGTACACTAGCTCAGTGGTAATCAAAATTAATGATTGAATAGACAGATTGTACCTTTTAGGAAATATAGTCGTACACGTATATTTAACTGGATGGTATACTATAGCGTGTACAACATCGCGTTTTTGACATACACTAGTAAGTCACTGTAGACCAGTGATTGACGGTGCCAATAAACATGTGTTGTCTTGCCAACACAAATTTGTTTATACACGCAATATCAAGGTAAAAACCGACTTCTATATCACTTAATATTGTACTGAGGTCGTCTATATACATAGGAAATAATCTTGGAGATAATATTCCACTCTAACGGCAACCATTACTGGTTTTAAAACACACTGAAGTTGACGTACCCCATTTTAAACATAACTCTTGTCAGTTGTACTGGCGTATTGTAATCTAACAACAAACAGAGTAACGCCTCGTCTCGCAAGATTTTCAAACGGTGACCAATAATTAATTCGATCAAAAGCACGTATGGCGTCAAGTAAACACGCAATTACAGGACTATTATACTGTTTATAGGAAGTGCATGGCATGAATAAATATACCTATCGTAGCAAGTTTGGGTTTAAAACTAAATCCATTATGACCAGACTCAATACATGACTACGTTATTTTAAAGCACAACTTCCAATAGCTTTGATGGAGAAGTGACCAGAGTTATTGGTCTATAATTGTTATTGTCGCTTGTATAACCAGTTTTACATTGAATAAGTGGAACATTGATTGTTTTCATGATGATATGAGACGGTATGGGATAAAAGAAGTATATAAAAGAGCTAAAATATTTTGAACATATGCTGTGGAATCTACCGAATTTAATATTTACTGGATACGCTGTTAACACAGTTCACAATTCCACTGTAATGTTGACTGCTTATTTCACGAATGGTTGCTGCACCTGTATTGCCGTTAATGGCTGTTGCCAGGGGTACATTTTTTAATTATTCAAAGTGTTACTAGACTTCCAGAGGGTCGTCATGTCTTTCTTTGATAAAGACGTGGGTAAGACATCTATAGGTGCTGTTACTTCTATAACCTGGCATTGTCCCGGGGCGTATTTGAAACGTCGACGCGTAATCTTCATCAGATCACACGCTGTCTCGACATGTGATATAAGCAAATCGCTCCTCAATATGGGCTTCGCGTACGTATTCGTTCCAACGAGGTATAATATACCGACTTCCTGTATTACACTTATTTATCGATAAACAGAGAGTACTGGCTCTGTGTAATGTATCACAGACCTCAGCATTTATACTGTAGCTGTCATTCTCTGTTGTATAGATTCACATTTACTATCAGTACAAGACCAAGTTTCAAGTGGAATACCGATATTGAAATATTGAACGTCTTTTATATATATATATATATATATATATATATATATATTTTTTTTTGACAGATCTTACCAAAATTTAGTAACTCTTTTTCAAAAATACTAACAAATATTACATTGAAATAATCACCTACCAGAATTATGGAGGCTGTTTCAGTCTTTTCAACAATCTACATCAATGTTTCAAGGTAGTGTACATAATCATCAAATTTATCATGACGTTAATAACGGAATCATACAGTAACACATAACTATACATCACTAAATGAATATTTATCAAATTAGTTTCGTATAATAATAACTCATAATAAAGTAATGCTTCTTTTTCCTCAGATAATATCGGTTTCTTTAGAATTTATTTCATACAGACATGTATTTATCTGTTACGTTTATAAACATCATAGGTATATCCATAAGTTGTTGTTATAGAGATACCAACACATTTTCATGTAACAATAACGCAACCCTAATTCTCTGACAAAATTACCTCCCAGGGAGACGCTGAAACACTGAAACATAATCCACTTTTAGCTCTAATGGAGACTCCACTTCTTTAACAAATATTTTTAATGGCTTTTTTTTCTCTTCTGTTGCTAGTGAAATTAGAGTAGACTCGTTAAGATTTAATGAATTCTTAATTTTAAAATGGATAAAATTGGCTTTCCACGCCATTTTCAAAGCTAAAACATCGCATTACATCGACATAATTAGTTACTATTTTTGAACAATTATGACTAGACATGAAAATCATTAAAATCAACCTTAATATTATATTTCATGGAATCTACTGAACCATTATTTGCGTAATATTGGTTGACTGCCGATATTCATGTCATGAAATAGTTGTGATGAATTCTAATGTGATATGTATTTAAACAAGATCAATTGGTATTATTGATAAAATATAAGAACAGGCAATATATGTTGGTAGAAACGAAAGGCAGGTCTTTAAGATATGTAAAAAGGTTAAAAGACATGTTTGGTCTGTCAGGTAAAGTACTTGAATGGTTTCGATCCTATCTGGAACAACGCTCTCAGAGAGTGTCTGTTTATTGTATTTTATTTGTCGTTCAGTTTTTATTATCTGGTGTACCATAGGGTTCAGTTCTTGGACCTCTGGTTTTCACAATGTATACCCGTCCTCTTGGAATCATTGCGCAGCGATATGGGGTTAAATATATCTTGTATGCTGATGACACACAGCTGTATATATTACTTGATCCTGACAATGAGTTAAATTTCTCCTCTTCCTTGAAGAATTTAGAACATTGTATTGCTGATATTCGGCTATGGATGACTCAAAATCTTCTAAAACTAAATGATAATAAAACAAATATTTTATATTTGGCATCACCACATTGTGTTAAATCCCTAATGACACCAGCATTACAGATGGGTGCATCTTCGATTATCCCTAATGGGTCACTAAAAAATCTAGGGGTTATTTTTGACCAATGTATTAACATGCATGAACATGTCACATCAGTATGCCGAGCTGCCTACTGCCATCTTAAGAACATCCACTGTTGAAAAGCATTCTTGACACAATAATCACTTGTAACTGTAGTTCATGCCTTTGTTACATCTCGTATAGACTATCGTAACTCCCTGTTATATGGCATATCTGATTATAACATTAATCGCCTTCAGCGAATTCAGAATAGTTCAACTCGCATAATGACTTATACTCGAAAACACGATCATATCACCCAATTCTTCAAAATATACATTGGCTACCTATTATATAGTGTATCCATTTCAAGATTTTATTAATAACTTATAAATCTATTACTGATATGGCGCCAGAATACCTGTGTGAACTGATGTCCATTAGAAAATCATCCCGAAAACTCAGGTCATCAAATCAGATACTACTGCAGGTGCCTGTGTCTCGGCTCAAGTCATATGGTGAATGTCCATTTAATGTCGCTGCCCCCACTTTGTGGAAGAGGCTGCCGGCAGATATTAGAAATGCGTCGTCTCTTGAACACACGTGTTCAAGGTCGCTTTCACAGATAAATAATAACTATCTTTTAAATTTCTTATAGGGTTTTTACAGACATATAATTGGGGTATTAATATATTACATATTATTTGTACAGTACCTTTGAATGGCTCTTGCAAGTAAGGGCGCTTTATTAAATATACATTATTATTATTATTATTATTAATTAAAAGATGTTGTTAAATGACGATGTTACAAGCATAATTAACATTAAATATGACAATTACATGTTATTGAAAATAATTAATCAATTTGGGAACTATAATAGACATGTTATCAATATATGAAACATATTATGGCCTTCGTGACCTCAAGATTGGTAAAGAATGTTTTATCTTATGGTTCAGCGATCCTTGTGAAACGCAATCGGCAAGCGGACGTTCGCTAGATGGCGTAGTCGTCGCGGTAATTGTAATCACGCACGCATGTACGCACGCACACGCGCACACACATACACATAAACACACCCACAACTAGTCTCCTTTATACAAGTACTTTAGATCCATTTATATTCTTTAAATCACCCATCACACTCGCTGCTACATAAATCCCGTTAATTGGATGGTAGAGGTCTATAACCAAATAGCTTCATTTATTCCTGAGGTTGAGCTTATGAAGCTCATGGATAGAAAAATGTGTGATCATTGAATTATTAATAATTATCTTTGTATCTATCTCTTGATGTAAGGAGATGGTGTGCCAAGTAGATAGGCGGAATTAATGATTGGTGGATGGACAGAGTGACTGCTAAGGGGATACATTCATATACCCTTGCTGCTAGTGTTATTAATTATGTATTTGTGAGACGACTAGTAGACGTTTAAATCTAGAGTTTCCACTTTATCTACACACTTAGATATGCTTGGATAAGACGGTGAAATCTAAGTTAATCTTGGGTTAGTGGTAACTAATTAAATATACAAAGTAAAGCAAATACATGTAGCATTAATTTATATTCGCACACACACATACACACACACACACGCACACACACAAACACACACACACATACATATACACACACACACAAACACACACATACATGTATACTTTCGCTTTCATTAGCGGCGGAGATTATTCCATTACAACACAAGACTATTATAAACATCATGTTTATACATTATCTTATTTACATAGCGTTTCTCTCTGGGATGTTTTGTTTAGTTTAATGTTTATATTAATGAGCATGAAGATGTTCTATACTACAGCTACACAACTACATGTTCGTACACAGATAACAAAATACGCCCGTCTACAAACACAGGTTTATACACGCATACACAGGCCTAAATAGTACAAAATCTACTAATTTGAAGATGAGAAGTAAATTAGTAATAATTTTACAACTAACAAAGACAAGAGACAGCATATAGCCCTGTTGTTGTTTAATATTTGTTGTCGGTCGAGAAGCTTTAACACAAACAATCATTAAGTACCAAATGTCCCTCTGTTTACGGCATAACCTTTATTCTGATCATTCTCTTAACCTCTCACATATTACTTTATTAGATCCAGCCTCATCTCGCGCGCCGGTTGTCTTCTCACAGGGATTGATTTCTTGTCTCCATGGTGAGGCAGCAAGTCAAAGGTTATTCATCTACTCAACAGATACTCCGTCAACTAGACAATGGTCGACCTTAGATCAAGTTTATTTATCCTCAGAGACATCCAGCTACCAGTTGGTTGATTTTTCTTCCTTTGATTAAACACGTACAGTTACTGTTTATTAACCGCTAGGCTTGTTGCTAAGCAACAGCGCTCTATCAAAGTTTACTGATCGATAAAACAGAAAACTGTTTATCGCGTTCGATAGAGCTACTGGCCGTCTTTGTATGCGATCGCGAAAGTTGTGACATTCTATGAATAGTTGAAGCCTTGACACTTGGTTCGGTGTCAGCGAGTCAAATAAATTAATTAATAAATAAATATTGTCTTCATTACAATAATAAAGCTGTATTTGTCTGATGATTCCTAGAGATTTCACCCAGGACTATATGTCCCAGGTTTGAACAGCACTAGAGATAAATAACGCCAATCAACATAACTGATTACAACAATAAGTTGAAGGTGAAATTTGTGTTTTTCTCTTAATGAACACATTTTTTATATATTATTATTATTATCATCATCATCATCATAAAAATCATCATAATAATAATCATCATCAGGAGTAAAAATGGGAGCAGTTGTATTTGTTATTATTGTTGATGGTTCTGTTGTTGTTATTATTATTGTTGTTGTAATATATATATATATATATATATATATATATATATATATATATATATATATATATATAAAGAATCATTAACACTATCCTCTGATAGATTTTGGTATTATTACTATTTTACACGTCTAAATATGTTGACGTGTTACAAAATAATAGCTTCACGTCAATTACAGTCAGATATATAAGCTTCTCTCATTATCTGACATTGCTTCAGTATCTGAACGTGTAATTGGTTGTATCTAGCCAACTGACACTCCTCACTTATTAGACGTCCACCCGTTTTTCTTATCGCTAATCCGTCCTCCTCACGGTCTCTTCACATATACAGATATGTCCAAAGATTACTCGAAGGCCGTATCTCTTCCAGTCTACAAGGTTAAGACGCTCATCTGGGTAACAGATGAAGATATTTGGCTACAACACTCTGCCATCTAAATAATGGTGTTCATGTAGCAGACAGTGTCATGGACGGCTGGAGAGTACAAATGGATCTGATACACTTGCTTAAAAGAGCCCATAGCTATAGAAAACAAGACATCAATGTGCTGTAGTTGTAATCCTAGATGGATATGTTATATTGCCCGTATATTTATTTATTTATGTTGTATTCATATGACATATTTCGAAGAAGAGTCAGCTGTAACGTGTCAGCTACTGATTTGTATCAACTTGACATGCACGTACTAGTATTACTACTACTACTACTACTACTACAACTACTATTACTACTACTACTACTACTACTATTAAAATTAATACTAACACTAATATTCATACTTTTTCTCCATGCCAGTTTTGTGATTATCTTTGACGTATTTTAATGTACTATGTATATTTGCAAGTTGGCCTTGTAATGAGAAGAAATTGTATTATAATTCTTTTAATTTCAGAACTCGCAAGCCATTTGTCGATATACTGTTATACAGTCATGAAGAGCACAACTATTAGGAACACGCAGCAGCTACTGAAACTCAACAGCATGATGGCCTCTTTGTTGTCGTGTTATGCTTCTCAGCCAATAAAAATATCAGGATTACTGGATTATCTTCATAAACATCTCAGAGTGAATATAATCATTCCCGCAGTGACCTTTGGCCTGGTCTATTTTTTAGTTGACCCCTGCTTATACCATAAAATCACGAGCTTTCCACAAACCGATGACTCTCTCTTACTCTATCAAACATCTCCTCGGTCTTCCTTACTTGTGCCTTACTCTTTGAATCACGACACTCTCCTTAAAATTCGATCTATTAATGTACGAAAATGGCAGCAGCTTCATCAGTACGAACAGGAATACAGCGAAATGGGAGTGGATAGAAGGAACAATCTAAGTTTAGAAGAATTCTTCGATATTTACGACGGGAAATGGTAAATCATAGTACTTAATATTGTTCAACCATTGACTGAATATAACTAAGCAAATTATATAGGCCATTAATATGTTCTGAACGCAAATTGCATATAGACCTATGTTGTGTTAATAAATATCTTAAATGCAGTTTTCCTTATATCGCCATTACTTCTAAGACTCCCTCCCCCTATTCTGACATAACTTTGTAAAAGCTGGACTTCTGCGAGTGAATGAGTAATTTGTTTGTTTGTCTGAGCAATTGCATCTCCGATTATATTTAATTATTCACGTTTTTGTTTCAGGCCCGTATTGCTAACAGATGTTGTTGACAAGTGGCCGGCTTATAACTGGACGGGAGATTTTCTGAATCAACATTACGGCCAAGAACAAGTTGTAATGAAGGCTATTGATGTAAGCTTTCGTTAGAACAACAATCTAAATTAGACAAAAACAGAATTAGTGCCTATTAAATCAGTATCAATAGAAATTGATACGATGCGATAAATAGAAGTCATTGTTTGTTCATTTTTGTAGATAATTTTAAATCTACTTTTTGTAACGACTTATAAATCCTCCAGAAATATACATCAGTTTCAAAATGTGTTTAACCAGTAGCTTTTTATTGCGTTGCGAAGATTCAATTTCTTTTGAAATTAGATCTTAATGTGTCCTAGATCAGATATTTGTACCTCAGCTAATATATTTGGGAGGAGGATGGGCGCTTCCTTGGTGGGTTTAATGATACCATCTCAATTACTGACGAACATCTACTAAAATGTGGTATTAAATGCCTTCTGGAGATGGAGAACAGTCTCACAGTGACCACTCATGTGATAGTTCGTTGATTGCGTAGCTTAGATTGTGTGTGTGTGTGTGTGTGCGTGTGCGTGCATGTGTAAGTATGTCTGTTAGAAGATGCTTTAAGAGCGTTCTTGGTCCTCTCCCGATATTTAAAATGAAGTAACCCGAGATTATTATTATTATTATTATTATTATCAGTAATAGAAGAAGTTGTATTGGTGTTAGCAGTAAAAGTAGGTTTAGCAGTAGCCGTTTTTAATATAATACACGAATACATAAAATACTAACAATTTATTCACAACCTTCATTTTGATGTGTAGTATCATCTGGATGCAGCTATAAGTCGAGTGTTCTCTGACGCTTATCAAATATCCGGTGATCCACTAGATCAGGTAAGCAATTATTACCGATCGAAGAAGATGTAGTTGATTTATCACAAAAATGAATGAAAGATACCGGTTTTTCATATTAAACCATGTTAACTCTTACCATCAAATTAGTCGGTATACAATATAATTCACAACCGGAATAGCTTATTGATTTATCATTAAGTGGTGAAATGTAGTGCTCAGGATGTTAAATAGAGTAAGATCAGTGCTGAATATCCATCGTATAGAACGCATTTTAGAAAGACCAATACAGTGGTACACCTCAAATCTTTGGGGGGCTTTTAAAATCGCAGCATTTCACGTAATATTATTAACTTTGCTACATATTTATTTTGCACAATACGTTAATGGCTATAATACTATGAATTCTTATTTCGTTATCGAATCACAGGTAGGACAACTTATTGATACACGAAGTAATAATTTATTCGGATACAGTGATTGTAGGGGTCAGTTTGGGACATTTGCTCCAAGGGGAATAAGTTCCTTCCCTGGTGATTGGTCATTGCTCTAATATCGGAATGTGTAAATAATTCTGATAATCTCCGAGCTAAATGTTGTCCTTGCTAACCGTTATGGCATCATTTTACACCGATCATATGATCAGCGTTATCATTACTGTATTTCTAACCATACAAACAGGGCAATTGTATAAAATAGAAATAATCTTATTTTCTAAATTATTAAAAACTCGATAAAAACAATTAATTCACTTCGTAACTTTGCTGCATCGTGACTGGTCTAATTTATATAAAACCTTTCTGTACTCGTTGAACTACCCTTCCCTGACAAAGCCTCGATCTCTGAAAAAGCCACGGTTAGCAATGATAAGGGAAAATAGATCCTCGGTATAACGCTGGTATATTAATAAATGTCACATAATGGTTGACAATTCCGAGTGTTTTACTTTGGCCAACACCATTTACGCTCGGAAAAGGAATTCATTGGGATAGAGCTGACAATTTACTTCAGATTTGATTAATCGCGATAGAAATATTAGAGTTACTGTTGCGATACAGGATTCATGGACGATGCTGGTATGAAAGCAAAATCAAACGAAAGCTATTGGGATTTGAACAATCAGCTAAATAAAAGTTTGATTCATGGCTGTTTGGGGAAATTAATCTAAAACCCATTCGTGGCCAACACTATTATCAGCTTAGTTATTTAATAAGTGTCCCGTATAATTAACTCTCTTCTTCACATATCAGTTTTCCAAACAGTGGAATCTATAATTAAATTAAATTGTTTTGTACAATGACTGCAATGATATATATATATATATATATATATATATATATATATATATATATATATGCTATTTTAATAGTAACAATAACAAGCAAGATAAGCTTCCAAGCCGTATGGGAGAAAACAAAGAATTATGAGCCCCTCTGTCCTTCTCGTTTTTAGATTATAAGTCATAGTTTAAAGAAAATGAATCCAACATAAAGTACATAAAAACCATATACCCAAGAATTATTGTAAACATATGTTAATTGAGACATATTGTACTCGTTTATGTAAACCTTCCATTAAAATAACTGGTAAAATAACTTATAAATCAATCTATGCCTATTTCATATGCTATTAAATGAATTGCCAATATTAATTATAATTATATTAGTACTAATTTAAACTAATATAAGTACGTAACATTTCGTATAACATGTTATCACTAATATTGTTTTCATATTAAACAATGTTATATTTTTAGGATGGTTTAACTAACGCTATCAGTCTGGCCGTGCCTCTATACAGATTTTATCAGAATACGGAGAATGCTCATCCAAAATCTTGGACGTATGTTGAAGATGAACTTTTTATACCAATGAGACCAGAACTTAGAAAAGGCATCGGAAATACGGTACGCAATATAAGTATATTAATTGTTATTAAATAATTAATGAGTGTATATATACTACATAAGATTCGGCGTATTAAAGTACAGCTACGATCCACCTCCCTCTTTTATCACGGTTTGAGAAATATATAGATTTGATGATAATTATAGGTTTTCCCAATCTGAGCGTCAGCTAAGGACTAATGCGATTCATTTTCGAACGATTTGTAAATGACGAATGAAATGAAAGTTCTTTGGATGAATGCAAGAAATGAGGTGATAACGCCAGGATTATCCTGAAATAAATTTTCCAGGAATATCTTCAAGAAGATTTCTTCCAATTATTTCCCGAGGATCTCCGTCCGTGGAATGCCATGTTGCTGTGGGGAACAAAGTATTCAAGATCCTCTTTACACATGGATCCCTATAATTGGACAGGTACCAATGCCGTAATACAGGGACACAAATGGTGGAAAGTATGTAACTTTAATTGTGTTTGAATAATTAGCAGCAATGTGAATTAACGATGCAATGTTTTAAATTTGATAGTTTTGTATAATTTTCGTATTTCTAGTTGTATCCACCAGGACAAGATGAATATCTATATATAATGAAAGACAGGCGGTCCGGATTTCCTCTGAATTGTTATAAATATAACAGGTTTGTTTAATGCGAGTGACAGAATGTGACAATTTTGAAACCAAAGATTATAACTGTTATGTTACCAATCCGGGGATACAAAATGGTAAAATGTGTCAAATGGGTTATTGGTTGGTTGGTTGACCAGTGAGTCGACAGATGAATAAAGGAGTTCGTCACTGAGTGCTTGATCATGATAGTTTGAGTACATTGTGAGTTCGTGAGTTCTGTGAGGCTTGACATAATACGTGGCTAGGGTCAGCAATGTGAATGGTGAAATAATTGTTTACTTGTACAAATCTTGGTCGGGTTAGGATTCATTAATAAAGACCAAGTCGCAACACCTGAGATGGTATCATACAGCAATTGTTCTAGTTGCTACAATTGATCTTATCAACATGTTACTCTGGTTTGTTGACGTAGTTAAAAGATAGACAGTTTAAATACATGTCTGGAACAATTTCTGCTATAATAAATGTTGGGTAAACAATGCCATTATTTAAATATACGTGGTCAATAGGGGTTATCTCAGAACATCGATGTCTCATAATTACGTCTGATATCCGACATGGATGTTCTGAGATAATCCCTTAGGTTATTGTGTATTTTATATCCTTCAGTGTTGTGGATGCATTTGATCCGGACCTGACAAAGTATCCACGGTTCAAGAAAGCTGTGTCAATCGTGTTTGAACAATTACCTGGCGAGATCCTTTTTATTCCAAGTGGATGGTTTCATCAGGTACATACCGCCAGCAGAAAAACTGTCATATTCTATATAGAGTGTGATATATATCACGAAAACATAACCGTGTTACCACAAATATGTTGCTTATTAATAATCAATTCGTGCCTCACTGACTTTAAAATGTTGTTGATTTTCACTTCGTACATCGTCTAGGCCTATAACAGCGAGGAGACACTAGCGATAAGTAGTCAGGTGATGAATCGCAATAACTATCGGGTGGTGTTAGAAGAGATACTTAAAGTTGGAGATATCCAAAGGGACAGCCTGCCGTCTGATATAGATTTGATGTCACCCGAACAACAGGTAGCTATGCACGACATCGCCAAACTGAGTGTACATCAGATTTAATTGTCATCAGTCTATTTCCTTTTTATGCATTATTTCAGGTGAAAACTGTACTGTCATTGTTACCAGAAGAATTTATTGAACGAGGACGAGCTGTCACTAAAAACATCATACAACAAATTAAAAACATTCAACATTATCAACAGGAAGGTTATTTTTAAATCCCCAAAATTATATTAGTAGTATTCCGCGTTAAGGACGACGACATTCTGTGTTATGAAACTCAGTATTTTTTCAAAAAGAGTTCTAAAGACATCCTTACTTGTTTAAGTTGTATGTAGACCTATGTAGCATTTCGTTTATGTTATAATTCTTTATTATTCATTTCCTCTTTTTAGGGTATTTAGTTAGTAATCTTCTTTCTTTGAATATTCTTATTTAGCTTTTTAGATTACGAAGATGTAAGAAAATTACTCCAAGAATTACCCATTGATACATCTTTGTTGTTAATTCAGCTGAGTATTTTGCTTAATAAAAGGTTTGTTGCATCGATTTCAATTTTACCGAGTGTAAATATTACGACATCGATGAACTACAGTTTTCATATTATTACACGACGACTACTTTAATTAATTCGTGTAATTACCTTCAAGCAATTATAACGTATCTAAGACAGAAATCAAGTTAGTCCAATTATATATAAATTAAATACTCAGTATTGAGTGTTCAATATTGTACAATAAGTACAAGCAAGTGGGTTCCATCTCGATCCCGGTGTTACAAGTTCCATCATTTTTGCTGGTATTCTTAAGTATAATATCATTATTTCCAGTGACATTCAAGTATCCACTCAATATCAAACACCAAAAGAAAAGAGATGCTAATGCAAGTAATCTTTACACGGTGTTGTTTCAGCATTATTGTTTCTTGTTCTGAATTTTCGTTTATTGTTCGAACTTTATGATATTATTTAGAAATTGAATCGTTTTTATTATGCAGCAATTCAGAACACTTGTTTTCAAACCGCTATGTAAATGTTGTCTAAGAATAACACACACAAAAAAAACACACAAAAAACACAACAACAGCAATAATAATAATAATAATAATAATACCGTGAAACGTACCAATATTTTGGCGTCGATCGCATTGTTCCAATACACTTATATTTCTGGAAATACAGAAGAACGTCCAAAAAAGATAAATACAAAATAAACCAATTATGAACACGGAATCCTGTGTTTCAGTTGACCTTTTCTACGCTGATGAGTCACATTATCTGACTGTGTTATGTAAACATACATTTTCAAAGTAAGAATCACCATAATCTAAACTATCACTTTGCACACAAAATTGGGATGATTCATTTTCTCTCGTGCAAAATCTAGCTTATGTCTACATCTGTGGGATTTGTGTCCTTTGGTAGACGCCTCTCGGCCTTATGTACCAGAGGTAACTATTCTCGAATAAACGTAACTCTTTCGTGGAATTATTGTTATACTCTTGACAGCTACGAGGAAGTGAAAGACGCATTCATCTGATGAAGAAGATTATAAATTAAAAAACAAACACTTATAATATTCTGTATTTCGCATATGTTTTCATGAGATATAATTTAACACTCGTATGGAGACATTGTTGCCGATGTGATTAATTTTGATAATAAATATGCGAGTTTAAAATAAATATACACAAGGGGTAATAATCGGAAAACATATATTTCATTTAATTAAGAAAGCTAATCGTGGACTATATTTACCTAAAATGAGCACTTTCTTCAATAATTTGTTTGTATATCAAATATCTGCTTTTACGAAGTATGTAAATATAATTTAGACAATAGACCTTTTTAAATAGCATAGAAGCTGGAAAAATTTAGAATTATATTAAGACATCCTTAATTTATTTATCAATTAATTTATTTACTATAAATTATATGTATAATATAAAAGTCAAAGTGACATTCACAATCCAAGACACAGATTAACTATTATTATGTTATTTCTGTGTATATTGAAGAAGAGTACTTAATACAAAATAGTTAGTAATTGCAAGGAGCTAGATTATTATAATACAGTTCTTTGGAGATAAATATATGCCATAGACAATTTCAAATACAAAAAAAACGATATATATAAATCCTAAATGTGATTTGTAAATTTATCACATATATTATTATACAGGTACGGTCAGTTCCTAATTTTTTATTTAATAAGCGTTTTATATTGATAGACCATTTATCCCAGTTATTAAAAACAAACAAAGTTCCGTTTGTTTTGTATCTGTCACTCGGTCGCTTTCCAAAATGGAAACCCGATGAATTGTATTAATTAAGAGGTTTATAAACAAACATCATACCGTAGAAATTGGATTAAAGTATTTATTAGTTAAATCTTTTATTATCAAATGAAAATGATTTTATACGATTGATTGCAACTCAGATTGCTTTTTGTTTGTTTTGTTCGTTTATATATGCTAATGTGTGTGTGCGTGTGTGCGAGTGCATATGTATATGTATATATATGTGTATATATGTGTATATATGTGTATGTACGTACGTACGTACGTACGTACGTGTGTGTGTGTGTGTGTGTGTGTGTGTTTATGTATTTGTGGCGAAGCGGCATCTAATTCATCCCCATAATATACACTTGTAACCCTATGTGATCTATCAAATACCTTTGATGTCATAGGCCATGAAATATTCTTAAAGAAAGAAAGGGGAACCGTAAATGATTGGTTTAGAAGTTATTTGTCGAACCGGTTACAATATGTACAAAATCATCGCCTGTAGCTGTTCGCTGTGGAGTCCCACAAGGATCCATACTGGGACCACTACTGTATTCAATTTATGTGAATGATATTGGAAATTTTTATCAATGTAAAATGTTGTCATTTGCTGATGATACAACCTTGTATGCGTCACGATCAAATATTAATGAATTGTTTTCAATTGCCAATAAATAATTGGAAAATCTATTTTTGTGGTTCTGAGCCAATAAATTGGCTCTTAGCGAAAGAAAAACTAAATGAATATTTATCAGGCCGTACCAAATGAGACCTAACTTAGCCCAATTAAATATTGCCATCAATGGCATTCAATTAGACAGAATCGGGAAAGACTGTAGTGAGCAATGTTGCAAATCTCTTGGAATTCACATAGATGAACAATTGACCTAGAAATACCACATCAATCAAGCATGTAAGAAGGTTTTCAGGGCGTTGTTTTCCACAAAACAAGTGAAGCCTGCGTTGCCCACTGATTGTTTCAAAACATTATATTATGCTATGATGGCACAATCTCATTTTGCGTACAGTATCATAGCCTGGAGAAATGCCAATAACTCTATTTTAAATCCCTTAGTTACATTGCAAAGGCAAGCAACTGGTGTAATACACAATGCATATTATAATAGTCACACTGAACCAAAATTTAAATCGTCGGGAATACTTAAAATCCCTGATTTATTGGTGTACCTAATCCCTTATATTTATGTTTGACTCCCTTTTAAACAAAATTAAATTTGTACTTATGTTTATACGGTTGGCATGGCGAAACATTTCCACCTATAAGTCATATCTCTTGTTACCGGCTCACACACAAACACCGGATTTTACAAATGATTGTGACATAAAGTTTCATGGGGCCTATGGGAAGATAGCTCTTTGGCTACATAGGTCCCCCACTTTGCACATTTGAATAATTATTAATGTATATTATTTAAATTGTAAATATATGTATGTGTAAATTGTAAATAAATTCATTGTCATTGTAATATATATATATATATATATATATATATATATATATATATATATATATATATATATATATATATATATATATATATATATATACACGCAAAAGAGTGACAGAAGAAGAGATAGAAAGAGAGTTACTGTTTATTTAGCTCATATTCATTGGTTAGCTACAATGCTTAATTAATTCGAGTTTATTAAGAAACACATTAAAATGTTAATATGATTTCCACAAAAACAATACTCCATTTATGTTCTTCGGTGGGTAGTAATAGTATGATAATCCACTTATATTAAAATAGTGCGGCTTTGCTGTGACCTTGTTTCCATACGGAAAACTAAATATCCTGGAATATTTAAAGATTTCAACAATTTAGTTTTTAGGATGGAGGAAAGTGGTCGTGAAACACAATTTTTTTTAAATTATTTTATCAACTGATTGAGGAATGTCAATCTTAAATAATCTTAAATAATCTTTCTATGTTTATATTTTAACTTAATTTCCTATATCGACCACAGGTTGTAGATCAAGTTTTATGGCTTTAGGGAAAGTCTAAATACATTACATATAATATTATGATCACTTGTGACAGAACTGTAGTACAAATATAAACCACTTACATATAATATCATTATTATTTATATTCATTATAAATCTTATTTCTGATAACGAATAAGTCCAACTCCATACATCAGAATGCATATATTGGTATGAAATAAACATTGTATCGTTAAGGTATACGATAGTCCTATCGAGTAATGTGTATTTTCCTTCCGACACTATCACCGTTGTAGCAAATATCTCGCCCACAAACACACACATACGCACACGCACACATACACACACGCACACATACCCAGACATACATACACGCACACACCTCACACCCACACACTGAAACCGTTATGCATAAATCACTGTAAACGCTAATGGAGAATCAGAACTCTCACAAAATGTGTTTAATGTGTTTTAGTTACTACTTAAATCAGATTAGAACAATCAAAGTTTGATTAATTTATAATTCAGAAATAGACTCAGAAATAAAACACTGTATTACTTCGACAAAATCTATTCGTATTGCTGATAAATGTTGATATATCATGACAACCATTAGAATAATTTTTAATACTGTATTTGATGATGAAATGCACCATTCGATGTTCATGTAATAATCTAGGTTAGCTAGATTCTAGTGGTATCTGCATTTAAAGAAGATCTATTGTCTTTAATCCTAGAACATTTCAAGGGGCAGAAAGAAGATCGATGTGCGTGTAAAGACATGTAAAAACAATGATGAATTTGGCCCCAAACACTTTTAATAATAAACATCAGCATACTAGTATAGCTAAGTGATAGGAAGATAGCACCATTATATAGTTACGATAACTAATAATTCTCTAGTGATACTCTCTGTTGCTAAAAATGAGTAACGTTTACATCCTGTACCTACGTTTAGTCCTGTTTCAAATAATCATAGTATTAAGTTCATAAAGAGTAGTCCCGTTTCAAATAATCATAGTATTAAGTTCATAAAATCTAAACATAAAAACGGCATATTATACAGACAACTTATTATTATGATTGATTACCTGATTGTCTTCAGCGACAAATTCAATGCCATTGTTTCACAATGGAACACATCGCAGACATAGTCTACTTAGAAGCGACATGACGCCGTCGTCATGAGACAGGATGTGGCGTTCTGGTGTAGGGCAATACAAGGAGACTGGCAACAACACTGAAGGAAGTTCGAGAAGACAGATTGGACAGTTGTGTGACAGTGACTAGTAACAGGCTCAAGTCAATAGGTACATTCAATCAAATGTGCAATGAAGGCACCCAGAAGGTAATTTCCACAAACGCCGCCAACAGACGTCTGGATTAGTGAAATAAAAATATCATGGAGCCGACAGGCACACACGCACCGTCACATGCACCCCCCACACACACAGGCACACACACACACGCACACACACACAGGACACACACACACACACAGGCACACACACACACACACACACACTCAGACACAACAACACACATTAGTATTCACGTAACATGCAACCTCTCTCTCTCTCTCTCTGTTGTTATTCTTATTATAATTTAATATTTATAGTTGACACACACACACACATATATAACACACACACACACACACACACACACACACACACACACACACACGCACACACACACACACACACACATATATATATATATATATATATATATATATATATATATATATATATACACACGTGATAAGGAGATCAACCAATCTAAAGAATATCGACATGCCCATAATTGACTAGAAACAACTAAATGTTGGGAATTAAATTTCCAAGATATTGGATTTCGCAAAAACATCAATCAGTTATTAGTCTTGGTGTACTGGTTGCCACAGAACAGCTGACAATTGAGAAATTTTTAATTTTGGCTAAATCTAATTTACCTTGGAAATATTCATCGCCATAGAAATATGAGATTCAATGAGATTAAACAAGATTAATCAAGGCTTCTATTATTAGAGCAACATCAAACGTGGCCTTCTGGGATGTGAAGAGTGAGCTAAATAAAGATTGGATTCCTTGTTGTTTTTTAACAAGTTAATAAAATACTCATTCATGGCCAACATTGTAATCAGATTTGTTTTCTCGTAAGGGCCATGCACCGAATGCTTATCTCTTCTCATATAATTATTTGGTATAAATTAAATCTTAATAGTGCCTGTTTTTTTAATTAAAGCGAGTAACTGTTATTTATTTATTCAGTGAAAATAACCTATACACACATTAGGTTCTAAAATACGAGGTGTTTATTTTAAAATAAATTATAGTTTAATTATATTTTAGAACAAACAACTGTTTTAGTTCAGCCTTTTTGAAGCTAGGTATGTATAATGACAAATTAGACAGCGAGAGGTTTACCCTTTAAGACAATCTGTAATTTATAATGTCGAATGAGAGATAGGAAATTAACATCCAAGTGGGTGATATTAATTATTGAGGCTTATAGTTTAATATAAATTATATAAAGAAATGATACGGTCTACAAGTAACGGATTTATTATTATATTTCACGGATGACCTATTACATAGGTAACAATTGAAAAGCTTTAAAGAACAATAAAATATCATACCACTCCTGGAAGTACATTTAATCAGTTCTTCATCAGGTATGACTTATCAAGAATCTTATCGTAGTGCACCTATGGACATCATAGTATAACGGAAGTATGCATATTAAACGTTGCAGTGAAGTATTTGACAAAATATACTCAAACAAATTAATTTAAAGTGGTTGATATAACAAAGACATCGGATACATTCACCATATTAAAATTCATAAATATTGCTCGTCTTTGCAAGTTTAAGCTTAAGCGATGACTAACATGATTCGTTAGTAAATTAATTAATAATTAACTATAAGAAGCAAACGTATAAATTATTACATGAAGTGGCATAACACAGTTCTAATACCAACGCATACCAAATCTTTAGATTAATTCCTTACTATCTCCGTCCCGGGAATTTCACATTGCCATAGGAAATAAAATATTAATGATCCTCTTTATACACGGAGCCTTATAATTGAACGGGTGTCAACACAGTGACATAAATAATGGCAAGTATTTCGCAATTCAAATTAACAATCCTTATTGTATATTAGTATACAATTCCACTTTTCTTCATTAATAGTTGTGTTCTCCAGGAAGGGCAAGAAATATGTGTATTTATGATTTTCTAGAATGTATTTAATACGCATATCGCGTATGTTATATAGGTAATTTAGAAATGGCTAAACTTATTAAAAACAATTAAAATACTAAATATAAAGAGTAGACATGGGCTAAAGAGCGTGGGTGGATGATTGGAAATGTTAGTGTGTGTTTGTGTGTGTGTGTGTGTGTATGGGTGGGTAAGTACGTTAATGAGTGAATAAATGAGTGAGTGACTTGTTTATCCGGAGGATTGGTCACACCGATATGACATAATTTTATAACCACAACATATATAATTGCATATGTAATTAATCTTTAAATGCTAGAAATCTTTATTAAGATGCTTGAAACATAACTTAAGTTTTCCAGTTTGTTTTATTTACGTGGTTTATTTCAATAAGTTGGATTCTTTAAAACTAAATAATAAAAACATGTGTCGTGTTTTAAGTTTTTTATTCTTTTACGTTTTGTCAAAATTCTATTTCTATTTACATACTAATCCTATGCCAAGAAAACAAATCCTTTCTCATTTAGAAAGAGATTGAATACGTTTTCCTTAGTAGTTTATCTTCATTGTGAACCAAAGGTCAGTAACAAATGGCTTCCCCGTCAGTTCGAAATGGATAACTCTAGTAATTAGTGAAGTAAGTAGACCGTTTTTGTGTGAAATGAGTCGGATTGCGTTAATGGAAACATATTTCACCTTTTATGTGATGGGAGCTTGCCAGTTAGCCGAGTAATTGATCGCTTTGCAATACTCTAATTCCATAATTACCAGTTCTCTTACGACATCTAAAACCCGTTCATCCTAGGCACATAGCACTAAACGTGTTTGGTTTACCTCATTTATTGTGTTAGTTTAGTTGGAATGTCTCCATCCATCAATTAGAATATAGACCTTTCTAATCTGTACGTCGACTCTAGTGACATCTAGTGTGCGAGTCGGTAACTAATTCAAACGAGTCTACGAGTTGGTCAATAAGTAGTTATGATGGTTAAATACAAACAAAGATTTATCATGAGGTTAAATAGCGTTACGGTCCGCTGATCAACAAAAACTACTCAGACAGTAACTTTCTTCATTCACTTTTGACTCTATATTTCTGTCTTATTTATTTGAGAGTGTCAGCCAGGAGATATTTCAGCACCACAATACCTTTATATGATGTTACAACAACGAAGAGACAAATAAAAACAAATGAAAGTTACTGAACCGTCAAATTCTAATTCCAATGAAGATTGCATCTTATTTATAATGACAAAACGAACAGGTTAATGAAATAATTAATATCTTAATATTAATGGAAGGATGATTGCTAGAATCATGTTTATCGTATGTATTAAATCATGTTTTAGTTCTTCCCCTAACTCAAAGTGTGTTGGAGTGCATTATAGGGAACTCGCATAGAAAGACACGAATTGTAAATAGAAATTTGGATGATTCATCATGGAATTAAAAATGTTGAAGCAATTCATCTATACTAAAATATGTAATGTCTCATCAGTCATTTAGTCTCAGTGAAATAAAACTTACAAAAACCTCCAGTCCTTTGTGTGTAAAACATTAATTCAACACTACATCTAACACTCTCCCATTTGGCCCAATACTTAACCATATTAAACGATTGACACAAAATTATATAAAATTGTATTATATAATCTTATCCAAAAACAATAGAGTCAATTATGAGGATTAGTACTTGCTGTAATACTACATTTATTGACTGTTATGTAGTAAAGACCTACCTACCTACTTATCCATCCATCCATCCATCCATCAATCCATCCATCTATCTTTATATAGCTTTAAGGGAGATTTCCATAATGTGGCTTTGGTTTATCCTTAGCCTTCAATCTAGTATATAGCAAGCGGTTAATACATTTGTACTAAAATACCAGTCATGTGATGTTAGTAGAAACTGGTATATGGTATACATCAACTAGAAAATGTACAATGAACACACACACACACACACATACACACACACACACACACACACTCACTCATACACAATTTCTTCTTTCAGTGTTCGTATCGTAATATAGTGACTTTTAATACTTTTTATCTGTTGCATTTCCTATTAATACAAATATCTCCGAAAGCGATAATGCCCCATTTTCAGCTACCCACAATATAACCAGAATTTTCAGACAATATTACCCTCTATATCCCGGCAGTGAAACACTGAAACACCATTCTAAAACACTGATGGAGAATTGCCTTTCTGACAAGTGTTATTTATTGCCCGTTTTAGTTGCTATTTTAATCAGAGTAGAACCATCAAGGTTTTATTAAATCATAATTTAGAAATGGATTTAGTGGCTTTGTTGGCACTTTAAAGGAATTTCTCAGCCAAAACATCGCATTAACTCGATAAAATCTGTTGTTATCTGTGCCAAGTTTTGGTAATCCATGAAACCATTAGAATTAAAGTTCAATGAAGAAGTTGGCCTAAAATACTTTTAACATTAAATATCAGCATACTGATAAAGTATGTAACGTGAAAGTGTCAATAAATGTATCACTATAAGTAATTGATTTATTTGGTGAAAGGAAATTGACTAAGAAAGACCTAAAGCTAAGGGTAATATTGAGAAAAATGTCACAATTCTTCTTTAGATTCCCAATGCTCGTATTTTCCATTACCTCTATTGGATTTGGTCAACATTCCCTTTCTTATAAATATTCATTAACTCTACTGAAAGATTATCTCAGTGTCAGGTGCTAAAAATGTTTACATCCCCATCATAAGTTTAGTCCGATTCCTAATGGTCATAATATGAAGTTGTAAATTCCTCATTAAAATCGTGTCCCTAAAACAACACATGGTAAATACCATCGCAGACGTGATGATGGTCTACTGAGAAATGAAATAAGCTGGCATTAGAGTGTTTGACAGAACGTCACAGCAGCAAGAGTTAAACCAGAACTGCTTCCAAGGTTAGAAGAAGATACCAGGAGAGTGACAACAATGATAACACCAATTACAATTATAGTATATGTTTCTGTCCTTTGTACATGCTTATCAGCTCCATATATACTCTTTAGTCTCCCATCACATCGTCTGGTACATAAATACACCCATACACAAACAAGCACACATACACACGCTAGCACACAATCAGTCAATCACAGCACACACCTTATACTTTTATGTTAATCTACAATACCCTTACAGCGGATCTCTTTATCTTAATCAAAACAATAATCATCCACCAAATCACCAAACCAGTCAATTATCCAAACCAGTCAATCATCCAAACCAGTCAATCATCCAAACCAGTCAATCATCCAAACCAGTCAATCATCCAAACCAGTCAATCATCCAAACCAGTCAATCATCCAAACCAGTCAATCATCCAAACCAGTCAATCATCCAAACCAGTCAGTCATCCAAACCAGTCAATATTCCAAACCAGTCAATCAACAAGCTAGCCAGCCAGTCAACCAGTCAATCAGCTAATCAGTCATCCAGATAACTAGCCATTTACGAATTAGCCATTTGGTTATTCATCAAGCGTCCAGTAAGCGTTGAGTAGTTATCGCTGACCTTATAACAAGTTTATATTATCTCAAAGACAATCAGTTGGTTGATTTTTTACCTATTTATTAAACACAAGATGTTTACTTAGAGACCAACATCTCATAGGTCGATAAATCAATATTCATAGACTGGCAATTATTTCACATGAAGGTGTTTAAATTAGCAATTAATTAGGTATTTATTATTACAAGCCTAATTATACTTATTATTATTATTATTAGTTGTTGTTGTTTCATCATCTCAATATATAATTATATATATATATATATATATATATATATATATATATATATATATATATATATATATATATTGTTAAAGTATATGTAATATAATATTATTAAATATTGCTGTTTTATGGCCACCTTTAGGAACATGATTCGCTAACTCGGTAGTTAGGCGAAGTTTAAGATGAAACACCATTCAAACATAGCACAGTTCGAACCCAGATGTTAGAAGTTTGTCACCAACCATACTACGATTTAGAGCATTGATACCTGGATTACTAACATTAGCAGCAGTAGTAATAGAAGTTGTAATAGTAGTAATAGTAATGTTGGGTGTATTAGTTGTTGTCGTCGTCATTATAAATAACCTTATCGCTTTTCTGGAATTTCTTCTCTAGCTTAACTTGTATTTAGTCCAGCCAAAATAAAACAAAAAGGGGCTAACCCACCACTAATTGCATTAGAAATGAAGTTGTGTTTGTCGCAACGCTTAGGATCTACTGAATAACATACGAAGTTTATAGTGAAATGAAATGAGTGGAACATTGTTTATTTGTATATTGAATATTTTGACCATTTCATGCAATCTAGAAATTGGCATAACTCTCAATGTAAATCCTAAACAAGCATAAATAGTATCTTTATCAATGTTTTAATGGTATATCTTACATTAGAGGTATGTTTCAAACATCTGGGACAACTCTTTATATTGTAATATGGGACACCCTTACCCCATTAAGTGACGTGTCTTCAATGAAAATCAGAAATAAGCCTAACTTTGCCATTTGTCAACTTATAATAACAACCTTAGTGTCTTAATCCATATTTTCAACCTCTTGTTTTCATTTAAGGGCATTTTCAGAAAGCCAGGGTGGTTAAATATGGGAGAAAATTGCGTACCCCTACCCTGAATCGTACCAAAAATGGGCAAATAGCAATGTTTCAGGAATCATCAAAGTAATATCTTTAAACCCAAGTTATATTTAAAAACACAGATTACATATCACTACCCATGTTTCCTATTTCATGTGATATATGCGAATGCTATGCTTATCTACTCCCCACCCCCAGGCTATGTCCGGGTCTGCAAAACCACTACCTGAATTTTGACTTGAACCGCCCCCCACCCCCATGAGTGGCTGCTGAATATATCCCAGAGTCGCTCACTTCTACTAAAATTGTTGTTTGTGGGAAAGGGTAAGGACTTGAAAGTAGGCTGCATGGGGCAGGCTATCATGCAGGCTATTCAACCCTGGGTTCTACAAACGCCAATGCTGCCGGGGCTCAGTGTTCAAATGCATTTTCATTTTGCATCCAGGATTTTGATAGATACATTAGATCCCCTTGGATATAGCTGTTCCTATTCCTAGATTAAAAGCTATGAATGAAGTGCAGCCGTAGCATGTCGTACAGACAAGCACGGCTATATACATGGATAATTTATTTAATACGTTGTGGAGAACGTTGATCATAATATTCGTACATTGGATGGGAAAGACGCATTCCTTGAGATGGGTATAATAGACAATATCACACCCAAGACAGGTCGAACACTAGTAATTCCATGGGTTACTGTGTCAGCAGAAGATGTCGCTCAAATTGGCTGTATTAATATCAGATATTTTAAATCAGCATGTAGTGGTATGCAGTGATTTCTATATGAGAAGTTACTGGTAGTTGCCTCTGGTAAAATATCTACCAATATGGATCTTTTTTGGAAGATTTCCCTGACAGTACAATCCCCAAGGCCCTCTAGGACAGGAATGATGCAGATGGTAAACCATGGGGAGCATCCTGGGCAGGCATCAGTTGTGTTCCTTCCAATTATAGATCTAAATCCCAGAGATCTCACCTGTATCTACCCAATTTTGCATTTTGTTTGTGATCATGCATGGCGTTATGGTGTCACGCCAGTCCTGACCTTCTACCAGCCATTGTCTTGGAAAGCTCTAACAACAGTCAAAACTGAGCCAGTGAACAGTAAACTACGTTAATTTGTCCTTCGATTAGGAAATATTCAATGACAGACCAACGGGCTGCTCAACCCTGGATCCAGTGTATGGGGTTAGTAGACATTGTACTTATGTTCTTGAGATCAGAAAGGACAGGTGACTGGTTACCCAACTTGCAGATCTTATACAGAATGCTACCATATATGGCAGCCTCTGGACATAATCTCTATACAAAATCACTTCACATATTTCTGATCTACACAACCAGTGACTAACATAAAGACCTCACACGTTCTCGTCAGAAGCAAGGCTCACACTGATACCAGAGTGATGGTGGTATTCTTAAATGAACGGACCCCATTTGAAGCCGGTAAACATCCCTAGCACAGTATTTCAATTGGAATAGTCACAAAGCCCAATGTCAGCATCGATGCTGCAAAGATTGTTGGTGACAAGATTCAGAATAAAATGGCTGGGGAATGTGTGCTCATATAGTCATCGAGAAAAAGACCAGGCAGCAACGATGGATAGCAAGTTTACAATGAAGACAGCTAATGGTGACATTAAGATTGACCTGCAACTGCTCTTCCAGAGACTTGTGATTACTAGAACCCATGCAGAAGAAATTACCTTGACGCCATGCGTTATGAGTTGTGTGCATTATATGAATCTACACATACGTTACCGGTGGCTAACAAATTTGTTTGGCGACAGCAAATTGGGACTCGTCACTTCCAGATACCAATGGGCAAAATGGTGATGTGAGATACGTACTTGGTGGTTGCGCCCTGCTCCAACATATACCATGGCAATTGGGAGAGATATACAATGCACTCCTGAATTGCTACGTCAGCTACATTGAGAGGTATGGATAGTCTATTGTAGTCTTTGGCTACATAGATGGTCCCTCAACAAAAGACGTCACACATAGAAGGAGAGGTGACCGACATAAAGGAAGGAAAGTGCCCTTCACAGGGTCAATGGCTCTTTGCGTAAAGAAGGAAGAGTTACTCACAAACAAATAGAACAAGCAGATGTTCATTGCCATGCTAGATAAGAGACTAGAGCAGTGTAGCAATCAGGTGAACAGTGCAAGTGGTGACGCATATCTGCTGATTGCTAAGACAGCAGTTGATGCAAACAATAAATCAGACACTGTACTACACTGGTGATGACACAGACTTATTGGTCTTGTTACGTTTTTATCACAAAATGTGAGCATCGTACGTTTTGTACCTCATGCCAGAGCCCAACAAAATTCTTTAATTCCAAGGAAATATTGAACGTTGGTATCGTGATAGAAAAACTGAGGGGAAAGTATTAGTGACCATCTTTTCGCTCGTGTAATTATGGGTTGTGACACCACATCGAAGCTGTTCAAAATAGTAAAACTTGTTGGACTGACTCTATTGAAGGACAATGACATCGTATGTCAACAAGGCGTGATATTGGAAAATCCAAAGTCAACTCTAGCTGAAAATTGCCAGAGGAGAAAAGGCTCTGGTTTGTCTCTACAAAGGCAAATTAACAGATAATCTTGATTCGCTCCGATTTTCAAGATTTCAATAAAAGTTTCCAACTTATAAAGCTGTTCACCCTAAGGGTCTTCCACCTACCTAAGGAACTGCACAATATCACAGCTGCCATATCTTCCATCAAGTTCAAGAATGGAAGAGACAAAAATTGGGGATGGAAAATGACTGATGGTAGAATAACACCAGTTCATGCAAATCAGGAGGCTGCACCCGAATATCTCATTAAGTAGGTGAGTTGCACTTGCAAAGTGGATTGATCCAACGGGGGGGGGGGTTGTCGCAGTGCTGGTTTGGAGTTCACAGTCGCATACAGTGAGTGCAAGGGTATATGTGCAAACGGAGATGAGAAGGAGGACGATTCTAACCTATAGATGCTGATAGCTGATGTTTCTCAGGACTAGGAGGGAGAATAATAATATGAAAATGCTGGGTTTTGGCACTCTGAGCACAACCATTTGTCACTTATCTCTTATGAAGCATAATGGACTATCGGCATATATATATATATATATATAAAAAATATTATATTATATATATATATATATATATATATATATATATATATATATATATATATATAAAACATATATATATATATACCATATTAGTTATTTGTATCTTTAATCTCAGTTTTTAATTTAATGAGTAATAATTTTTGAAACGTTTTCTTTTTATTCTTAATTCGAAAATAATAACATAATGAATGATATTAATCTTAGCTGATTATCGAACTTGTAAAGAGGAACATGTTTCTTACAGATGTTATTTCTCCCTTGCGAGGGGAAAGGTTGGGGAGAAAAGGGAAGAATTATCTTTCTTCCGGGATAAATGGTAGAAAATGGGGAGAAAGGGGAGAAACTCACAGATGTGTTTATTTTCAGATACGGCCGCGAAACGACGTGTAAACCATAGTATCCCCCGAGTACATTCATACCGGAATCAAATTAACTGGTACCAGGACGATTTTTCCCCTGATGTATATATGCCATTATGCTTGAAAATCCGCCGGGCAATTGTCCGGGAGCAGTTGTCCGGATGGCAATTTTCCTAGAGTCTGTTTAACATTATAGTTTTAAGAAGAAGAAAAACCCAGATAATCAAGATTCAATTGGTTTATTTTATCACATTTGGTATGTTAGTAATCTATTAGTATCAGAACATTGTGGTATTATAACATATTTACATACATTATACAGATATAAAACAACACGATGTTCATACATGTAACGTAATAATATTCATGTCCGTATCATCAATAGTCAATTTCCACATCTCCCCTCAGTAAGCAATAACAAAACATTAGTTTTGACGCCATATTGTTGCCAAGTTTAGAATAATATCTATTAATTGAGAATTTTATTGGAAATTTCCCCCATTGACAAAGTATTTTTGCCATATCGGGAGAAACTGGGTAATTACCGTGGTTTTAACCATATGGGGGAGAAATCTGCCAAGCCTAATTATAACCAATATATATATATATATATATATATATATATATATATATATATATATATATATATATATATATATATATATCCCACGTATGATAACTTATGTCCTTGATAAGAACACGACCTTAGATGAACCTTTTCTGCGCATGTACCGTATAATATTTCATAAAAGGTATAATATGCTAATTAATTTTAAATATAAAATATTACATTTAAAATCGAATACATAGGTACACTATGACAAAACTCTTAGTAAGTCATATCTTATGTTAGAGTTATCAAATGTCCTTCCGGTAATGATTTGATATTTTATTATTCATTAAAGGTTTTATCTCTATAATAGAAATATAATAATAACTCTATTACTTGTAGAGCATATCCTGTCTTTATATAATTTATATTTAACTATGACCATCAACCATTAATTTCGTCCACAAATTAAACAACATAAATTATCATCTATGTCAATAAATCTTATTTCTAGGGTGAATTAGATTTAACCGAATTAAAAATGACCACTTGTCAACTGGTCAGTGACAACCAGTACGCCAAATGTTAAATAAGTCATTGTTCATTTTCGGTGAATTCCTGTCTTACACCATTTAGTGGAGCGTACGTATTTCGTAGTTTTTGTAAAAATTAGACTTGTTAATATTCCATAATTTTATTTCCGTTCTCTGTTATTCCATTGATCTGGTCTATTACAGACCAGTAACAACACTCAGTAACATTGGTTTAACAAATGACAACAAAATGACGAAACTATTACGATCATGGTTAAAGGCAAATGTAAATAAAACATTAAAGAACACTTTACGCTAACATACATGTTGTTTTATGACGTCATTTGTATACACTATGGGCTGAGGTCGCTAATTTGTACTCTGCTCGACATAATTACTGAACAGTTTATTTAAAAGTAACAATAATTATCCTTTGATATCCTCGCATATTCACTTCTCTGAATAATTGAGTCAATTTGTCCAGACGTTTTTCTCCGAAACCAACATCCATTTTACAGCAGGATGGTGTAAATATTGTATTAAAATTTATTTGATTATCTATGGTATCCATCGCTACATCTTATACAATACGTTGCATCATTCCGATTAGAGTGTAAATCCTTTTGCTATTATTATTATTATTATTATTATTATTATTATTATTGTTGTTATTGTTGTTGTTTTTCTTGTCGTTGGTGGTGGTGATGGCGATCATGATGAAGATGGTGATGATGATGATGCTGATATTGGTGGTGATAGTGATTATGGTGATTGTGGTGAAGGTAATGATGACGGTAATGATGATGGTGTTGATGATGGTGGTATTGATTTTGATGGTGATGTCGATGATGTTGATGATGGTAATGACGGTAATAATGATGATGGTGATGATGGTCTGATGATGGTGATAGTGGTGATACTGGTATTAATGGTGATCGTGATGATGGTGATGATGATGATGGTGTTGATGGTGTTTGTGGTAATGATGACTGTGGTGGTGATGATGATGATAAAGATGGTGTTGATGGTGTTGATGGCGATGATGATCATGTTGTTGTTTATAATGATGATGATGATGGTGATGATGATGATGATGATGATGGTGGTGGTGGCGATGATGATGATTATGATGGTGGTGGTGATGGTGGTGATGATGATGTTGTTGTTGATGATGATGATGATGATGGTGGGGTGATGATGATGATGGTGGTGGTGATGGTGGTGATGATGATGTTGTTGTTGATGATGATGATGATGATGGTGGTGATGATGATGATGATGGTGGTGATAGAGCTTATGGTGATTGTGGTGGTGATAGTGGTGAAGGTAATGATGAAGCTAATGGTGTTTATGGTGACGTTGTTGATGGTGATGGTGATGATGGTGGTGATTATGTTGATAGTGATGATGATGATGATGATAATGGTGATGACGATGGTGGTGGTGGTGATGGTGATAGTGGTATGGTGATCATGGTGGTGATATCAGAGAAGGTTATGATGAAGCTAATAGCGTTGATGGTGATGGTGTTGCTGATGATGGTGTTGATGGTGATGGTGTTGATGGTGATGGTATTGATGGTGATGGTGGTGATGGTGATGATGGTGTTGATGGTGATGGTGTTGATGGTGTTGATGGTGATGGTGTTGATGGTGATGGTGGTGATGGTGATGATGGTGTTGATGGTGTTGATGGTGTTGATGGTGATGGTGTTGATGGTGATGGTGGTGATGGTGATGGTATTGATGGTGATGGTGGTGATGGTGATGATGGTGGTGATGGTGATGGTATTGATGGTGATGGTGTTGCTGGTGATGGTGGTGATGGTGATGATGGTGTTGATAGTGATGGTGTTGATAGTGATGGTGTTGATGGTGATGATGTTGATGGTGATGATGGTGGTGATTATGGTGATGGTGATGATGGTGGTAATGATGATTGTGATGGTAGAGATGCTGGCCATGTTGTTGGCGTTAAAAACAGATATCAAAACTTACATTCAGATTTGAAGAACGTGAGCCGTACGTTTAGACTTGTAGTCTAAACGTACGTGAGCCATTATGCACATGCGTATGTTCTTATTTCCGGTTATGTGAGTTGTAGTTTTAATGGCATTAGACCAGTGACCTGAAATAAAACGCTTCAGGTCAATGCATTACTCTATCTGCCCTATCTTTAGTACTGGGATTTAAACCTACGTGAGTTTTGTTTCACACGTGTGTGCTGATATACATAAGCTCCACAACTATGGGAGAGACGTAATACTGTGTCTTAGACTTTAAACTTATAAGTATTGGAATTTTGTAGTCGTCTAATTGATCAAACCTGTAGTTTAAGAAAATATTAGGGCAGCATTTCTCGTGCGATTCTATCGACCTAGAACAAACTCGGCCATTATCGTTTCAAAAAGAGATGCGCGCATCCTCGCACAAAAACAGATGCGCACGCATCCTCACGTACGTTTAGGCAGTTGCTAATAATAATAAATGGAAAGTTACACGAAATTTACCTTTACTAGAAAACAGATAATCCTATAAAATGTATATTATTTCTATGATATTTAAGTGAAAATTTAATTTTTTTCAAACAAACGTACTTTACTTGGACTTTAGATAGACATATATTTATTATTAGTGTCCTAAGGTGACAGGTGGTAAAGTAGCTTTAACGCCCTATTTAAGAATACCTGGAATCCGTTAATATATTCATACAGGTAAAATATAGTAAGATACTAGTTAAGCGATGTATGTAGAAACAGGTTTGTATCTTGAATAGAAATATATATATATATATATATATATATATATATATATATATATATATATATATATATAATATAATTAACAAACATACAAATATTTATTTAATCCAGGTTTGTAAAGCGCAAAACTAATAAATTTATTATGAGGTTTTATAAATATATAAGTTAATAAAATAAAATTATAATAGTGAGTAAATAATGCGTAAGACCTTTTGAGACAAACTCTATCATGAATCTAAGTGGCAACAAAGTATATTAATGAGGTCAATCGTCTAAAACAGTTCTAACATTACGGATCTCAAAATGAATGGATATAGATATATCCCTTGAGACTTGCTCCAAGGTCAGTTGTAATCTGGAGGTGGGCTCCGATGAACAAAGGAAATGTAGAATGTCAGGGATTGCAGAATGGCTATTGGTCGATTTTAACCTTGGTTGTTGTTGTTGTTGTTGTTAATGTTGAAAGACAGTTACTGCCTTGAATATAATAGAGAACAAATATACTTTTTGTAACCGGATGGATTTGAATACATACATACATACGTACACACATACAGACATACGAACACGCATGCGTAGATATGTAAATGGACATGTTTGCATACACATATCCTTCCATCCATACATGTTTTATGTACATACTCAAGAAACCGTTAACTAAAATATCTGATTACATTAGTGATTATTGATTCTAATAAAATATAATACTAGTCCAATAATAAACTAAGTGAGCTCCGGTGGCCTAGCGGTTAAGGACCCGGCACTTGGTGCCATCGGTCACAGGTTCGAACCCCGTAAGAGGTCGAAACTTTTCCAGTGATTAATTCCTCGGCTCACAACATCGTGGGTGGTTGACCACGTTAAATGACGCTGCCGTCTCCACTGGATTATTTAAAATAAAGGGGGACGTTAACCCCCCCCCCCCCCTGAGGACGTAAACTCTGGCAGTGACCACCCTCAGGGTATTTCGGCTCCATCTTTCCATACTACTCCCCTGTGAGTGGTGGGGGAGGCGGTTTCTCAACCACTCCAACATAGAGGCTGTGCCGAATAAGCGACAGCCTGGGGATTCTCCCCGAACAACAAAGCCAAAGCCATATTAAACTAGTCACTTTTATTCTTTGAATTAGCCAGACCATTAAATAAATAGAGTTTTCGCATTTTATTAAAATGTTGAGGTGATATCAGAAGTAGGCAGCATTCATACATATATTATTAATAATATTAATATGCTCGTTTAGTATCTGAGAGTAATAGACTTAGTTTTCTCAATACATATTTATTTCTCAGTGTTTTTTAAATTCTATTTTCTTGTAACACTAATTGAACCAATTAAGCTTATAGCTAATGGCTGTTTTTTCTTCATACTTTAAATTTTGAGATAGTGAGATGGGGTGATATTTTGCTTTGAATAGTTACCAACCTAATACTATGTTTTATTCTTATTAATTTAAAATGCAAGAATAGTTTATATATAATCAATATCTATAATTGCACTTAAAGCGATATCTTCACCTTGTATAATCAATACAATTGCATTAAATATGATATTTCAAATATATGTTTAACTGATAAGTACATCAGTTCCCAATTTATTTTCTTTAACCGATTTAAATTTGCTTTTATTTGGGGGAGGGGGGACTGTGTATAAACCTGATTTTGTTAGTGCTGGCAGTTTATATTTTATTTTGTCATAGCACAGTGCTGACTGTGTAGTATTATTGTTATTATTATTATTATTATTATTATTATTATTATTATTATTATTATTATTATTATTAAGAACAACATAATGCCATATTTTTTAAATTTCGGAGTTGTCAACTATGGCCATAAAAACATGATATGTAACATACTGATGACATGACTAAAAAGAGTACATAACCCAACTACCCGATTGGTCACCTGTACTCGTAAACCAGACCATAATTATAACACTGGTATGTAACTGCCTTCTTTAGCATCCAGTCATATAGAGTTGGCAGTACATGATCCCAGTATACGCGTACAAGACACTTCATGGAACGACCCCTCAGTACATCCGGGAACCTGTTGTTGTGTATCTGCCAACAAAGTCTCTAAAGTCTGACTCTGAATCAATCTTAAGTGTCCATAAAAACAAAAGCGTCACATATGATTATAAATGTTCCAGAAAGACTGTATCGACCCCGTGGAAGAATTTTGTATAAAAGAAACCCCAATTAAATAACAAAATAACATTGGATATGAAAGTGTTCAGGACAGCTTCGTTATAATAAGGTTTTCGTCACAAATTACTGTAAAATGCGGATATATTAAATGGCTTATATACTTATTGTTTGTATTCTCTACAATTACTGACGCGTTATGAAATAGGATGTAGCACATAAAATGTTGTCTCACACTCTAAACTGTAACAATGTTACAGATAATATATTAAATAATGGACTGCCCCCATTGCGTGGTGGAGTATATATATATATATATATATATATATATATATATATATATATATATATATATATATATATATATATATATATATATATTTGTGTGTGTGTGTGTGTGTGTGTGTGTGTGTGTGTGTGTGTGTGTGTGTGTGTGTGTGTGTGTGTGTGTTTTAGCTGTGTATAATAAGGCACAGGCACAGAGAATCTCGAACCGTGAATTCAAACTCTGGACGTTTCTTCAGGGGACTGAATCCAGAGTTGCGACTTTCTTGCTGAGACATGTGTAATGTCTCACCAGTCCCTAAGCCGCCAAGCAAAATCAAAATACGAATCACCTACAGTCGTGGAGTTTGGGTGTAAAACACCCAAGTCAGATCACGGCAGTAGTGAGAATATTTAGCTTAATTATCTAAGCACTCCTATTTATAGCTATTTTTCAATTGCTGTATCTTTCTTCGAAGCAATACTATATAAAATATATAACCCAATTGTCACTGTCTTCAAAGATCAGTTTTTACAACGGGCAGGCGTCACGAAGCGACTACTATTAAAACTGTTTAGCTTAATTGCTATTAAAAGATCTGCGCTGAAGCAGACCGTATTAGCGCGTCATAGCTTCGATACTGTTTGAACTATGTTATCATTTTCAAACCTAACCTAATTTCTGCTATTCTAACTATTGTAGTTCTTAAATGTTATTTATGACAAGCAGATTAGAGCTAATCTTGAATGTCATAGTACAAACTGGACATAACTGGACCTAGGAAAGATAATTCTATTCCCACATACAACCAAGGTGAATTATATAAGTTGGTTATATAAAACCCACCAACCTGAGTCAGGAGTACATGCTTTAAGAGCGTACTGTGTCTGCTACAGTCATTTAAATGCTGGATAACCAGGCCAAACATCTAAACGGCGTGCCTCCAAAGACGCAAATAGTGCACGGAATATACAGCTCTAGATCAACTTTTCTTGAATGCAGGGACCGGGAAATATGGTCTCCACGCATAGAAAACGGAACTTTCTCAACCGAAGCATAATATGCCTTGTGATATTTGCTGGAGAGTCAAATACCTCATAAACATACAAATAGTACATGGAATATACAGCTCTAGATCAACTTTTCTTGAACGTAGCACATAAAATGTTGTCTCACACTCTAAACTGTAACAATGTTACAGGTAATATATTAAATAATGGACTGCCCCCATTGCGTGGTGGAGTATATATATATATATATATATATATATATATATATGTGTGTGTGTGTGTGTGTATGTGTGCATGTGTGTGTGTGTACGTGTATGTGCGTGTGTGTGTGTGCGTGTATGTGTGTGTGTGTACGCGCGCGGGTGTGTAACTGGCTTGTGTGTGTGCGCGTGTCTGTTGTGCACGTATCTTACTTTAAATCCTGATGCTACATTAATACTTTAATTACTATATTGCGAGTGAGCCATGTTATTCCTAGTTCATGGTTGTCGGAGTCATCTCATTAAGCTAACAACATCAAATATAACGGGACTCTAAAGACCTTCTCAGGATGTAATACATTATAATAGGGACTATCCTTCGGCTATTTCAATATTATGCTTTCGTGGCTTATTATTCTTTCGTGGTTTATCTTTTTTTGTGTCTATTTATATGATGGCTAACATACGGAATAACCTTAAATGACCGCTCTCCGCGTGTATTTTAAAACCTTTGGCCGCTGTTGAGCTGATGGATGCCACCGACATGATGGATAACGGTCATTCCCGACATCAAAGTCCCAATTATAATCCCAATCAACGTCATAATCACCGCCGTTTAAAACTAGTTGTCAGTATAATTTGCGAATACACAAACAAACAAACAAACAAACAAACAAACAAATATACACACATTCGCTTTTAGATAGTTCGTCTCTCGATGGCCAAATCACTTTGCCAGATCTGAAATTTCAGGTAATTTATTTATCATCTTGCCTTTTACCACTTTACCAGATGGAATTTAAGCTTGAGATTATCTATTATAAATGCATTTACAAGCTAGAAGAGAGTAATCTATGAAACATGGCATATACTCGTCCACAATTTACGATAGCCTAAAGTACCTTATTTTATAAAAGGATAGCATATTATATTAGAGTAAGAATTTTATTGGCGTATAATGGCTTATGAAATATTACATGAAATGTGCACAAATAAATGTTTATCTGAAGTCGCAGCCATTGTAGGATATGCATATTGGTTATTATCAAATAATAGATGAGTTTGTTTATAACATGACCAGTAATATATTAAAAGTAATCACTGTTGCTCCTCTTTAAGATCTATTTTAGCATATTGTGTAAGAATTAAATGTAAAAGTTTTCTTAATAATTATAACCTGAAGTGTTCTAACACAGTTCAAATATTATCTCTTAAATATATTTCGGACCGAATCGTTTATGGAAAATGTGTACCTTTATTTTCATGGATGTTTTCAAAAAGATATCTTTTCATTAATTCCTGAGTACGTCCCGGGAATGTCACAGTATCGTAAGAAATCAAATATTAATGATCATACTTACATATGCAGCACTTTAATTGAACGGACACCAACACAATGCCATACCTCTGCACCTATTTATATGTATTTATGATTTATGGTGTCTATTTAATATATATATATATATATATATATATATATATATATATATATAGTGTGTGTGTGTGTGTGTGTGTGTGTGTGTGTGTGTGTGTGTGTGTGTGTGTGTGTGTGTGTGTGTGTGTGTGTGTGTGTGTGTGTGTGTGTGTGTGTGTGATTTATGGTGTCTATAATATATATATATTAATATAATATATATATATATATATGTATGTGTGTGTGTGTGTATGTGTGTGGTGTATGTGTATTTTATAAAGATAGTTAAGGCGCTGGCACAGGTGTTATACTTTCATTCAAGCAACAATTAACTCCAAACTGATTTTTAAAAAATATTTAATTGTAAGTATAATTAATTACCGGTAAAATTAGAGAAAAATTAAAGAAAAGAAAATTTCTAAAATAATCCAAAAGAGGATAATCTAAATATAAAAAAAAAAAGAAACTATGATTAAAACAAAACCAGGCTTTGTGTCGAACACTACGGCCAAGAAAGATTAAACCTAAAATGGAGAAATAAAATATTAATACACAGTATGAATAATGTGTGAATAATATCAGCATAAATCAGAATAAATTCAGATTAATACTAATAGCAGCGATATAACACGACTCAACCCAATAGCAACGACCGGTTTCGACCTATTCAAGTCTTCATCAGGTTGCATAGAAGAGTGGGAGAGATATAACATCTAAAACTAAGATAAAGGTATAGGTTTTTTATATTTTGAATGGCATATTATTATATATTACCGAACTCTAAAATTGGTCAGTACTGATAACATTAATCATGATTTTATTCCTCGTAGATGCTATTTTTTTTTTGAGGTTCTACAATAAAATACAAAACTTACATTGGTTCCCAGTGAATTAGCGTCTTCATTTAAATATAATAATAACTAATAAATATATCAATGACATCCCACCGGATGTGAACTTTTTGAAACATTGTCCATTATTAAGTCATCCAGAAATCTCTGGTCAGTCAATGAGACGCCTGTGTGGCTCAATTTATTTGTTAATTATCAGTTAAACATACGGTCTCAGAGATTGTGAAATAGATTGATACGGGAAATTATCAGGTGGATTATTCCCTGATATAGGAAATTTGAGTTATATTTTGAAAAAAATTAATCCTTTCTAGACTGGACTTTCACAAAATTGTCTAATGATTTTCGATAGAAAGTTTATTATTATTATTATTATTATTATTATTATTATTATTATTATTATTATTATTATTATTAATATTAGAGTTGTATATGTTGTCGTAGTTCTTGTTATTTTAGCTAGGGGTGGTGCTGCTGGTGGTGATAACGATAATGATGGCAGTGTTTATAGTTCTCCAGGTGCTGATGATGGTTGTGGTGATGGTGGTGGTGATGGTGATGGTGTCAGGTATAGTGAGTAAATAATGTAATAAAACTCTCCTTAGGCAAAATTATCCATCAGGAGTCTGAACGGTAACTAATTATATTAAAGACGTAAATCATAGACAATAATTATTATATTGAAATATCATTGATACAAATTTGAAGTCATCGATGGTCCTTAACATGAATTGACATACATTTATCCCCGAAAAACTGTTCCAAGGTATGTTGTTATCTGGAAATTAAACCGATCATCAAAGGAAATGGAGATTACAAACCAATGTTTCTGGATCAAGTTTGGCCTTTATCTGTGATTTTTCCCCAATTTATTATATTATTGTTCTTGAATGTTTATAAACATCATTATGTTAAACAAAACGAGATGTCTTCCTTTCAGTTTTTATTCTATTTTACTTTTAGTAAAGTTCTATTTCCGTTCAGAAACTAAAGCTAAGCCAAGAAAATAAATCCTCTATCAATTAAAAACTTATCGAAAATGTCCTCCTTAGTAACTTATTTTCATTGGAAACTGAAGATCAATAACAAATGAATTCGCTGTGATTTGGAAATGGATAAGTCTACTAATTAATGAAGTATGCAGACTTTTATTATGTGAAATGAGTCTCAACTTGTTAAGTAATGGGAGATTGCAAGTTAACAAAGTGACTTATTATTTGTGTTTGGCAAAGAATATATTTTTGATAAACATAGTACCAACGTATAATAATGCTACGACAATGAACAGACAATTGAAAGTTACAGAGCCGCCAAATACTAATTGCAGGAAAGATCGCATTTATTTATGATGTTCATCTAACCTGAAAGTACATTCGAGGTCGAGGAAATAGGAACGCAGACTGGAAAAATCAGGTTTATAACGTGGTGAATTATTGTTGTATCGATGGTTGCATAAGCCGTGTGCATGGAAGTAATACAAACGGGATGTCTTTTCATCGGTAAGTATAAGGAACACATTTAAAATAGCTGTTAAAGCGAGGTTTTTTGGCGGGAAATTAAGCTTAACTGTTATTATACTTAGCCAATGGTCGCAATCATTGACCTAAATATAAAACTAGACCGAGCAATCAGTAGCGTTTGAATAGGCCTCCATGACCAAACAGCTCTGACTTCCGGCAAGGGAAAAAGCAGCGTTGAAGCGGTGCGCTTCGAGTTTTGAACCTACGAATACGGCCATTTAATGTGATGTGTGCATTATAATTTTGTGTGTGCAGACAATCTGTATTAATCCTCTCCTATTATATGCCATGAAATATGTAAAAGTCGTTTTATTCAAGTCCGTAGATCTAGCTTAGTTGGGATCAAAGGTCAATGGTCCCAATCATTAAATTTCGATAAAACGGAAAACCTAATTAGAATAATTACTGACTTTCTGTTAAATCCGATTTAAATATTATTCACTCGACATGTACCTGTGTATTTCGTATGGCATTTTGATTGCTAGGATCATATTTACCGTAATTGTTAATATTTAGAATTATCTCCTATTCCGGTCATACCCTTTTTTTCGTTTACCCTTGTTCCTTCCCATATGTTGTGTTAAAGTAATTCTTTGTTAATTATTGTCGCAGATAACGAACAACAATCTAGCGTCACATAAGGCATCAATATGAATATTCGACTATGTTCGTTTTCACTCGGCAAGTCTCGGTGTGCATTGTTGGGTACTGACGACATTAACGTGTGTGTGTTTTGGAAGTATTATTCTCGGTTAGGAGTGAAATAGAAGATATATGTAATGCGTTATAAAATGTCAATAAAAGTAATTGTCATAAAAAAGATCGAAAAAAGGCTTTAATCAACACAGATAATATATTTATTAAGTGTCATCCTATTAAATATTTCTCTACTTTTCTCTTACATTTATTTTAACTTAGTGTAATCTTTATTTGTGATGGTGAGTATTAGAATCCAGTGAGTGAGTGACTTGTATCTTTAGTCTTGGCAAGGGTCGCAATGGTACATATATCTGAGGGACGACTACCTGGGTGAATAACATCACAGAGTAGGATTCGAACCTTTACCTAGGGGTTTTGCAGCACAGCACTTTAACCACTGAAGTATAGGAGTGTATGTATTATTGTGATAAAAGTTTTGATCCAATGTTCGTAAGAGACATGGTATTTGACGACATTTAAATATTTACGCGTATATTTCAGACACGTACCGCTAACAGATGGCGTTAAAAATGGTTAGATTTACAACAGAACGGGGGGTTTTCTCAGTAATATCTATTAATTCATTACCATGGAAGATTGTTATGGTATTAAATAACTGATAGACCACTCTATTTGTTGACCTTTGTAGATGACATAGAATCGGGTTTTAATAAAGATTTGTATCTAACTAATACACAAGTGTCAATAATAAATCGATCTATATATGTCAATTTTAAACGAGCTAGATAAGATAGTATTATCTGAACTGAAAATGTTTTTGGTGGGAAGCTGACGGTGGCATCTCATCCAATTGCAAACACCAACTAAACTGTCATATTAAAGGCTTTCTGCAAACGTAGTACATTCTGACAGTGTAACCCCGCCTGGATTTCGGCCTCATCTTTCCATGCTCTTACCTTCTGGGTGCTGAGGTGGGTGATACCAATAACTCAAAACTTCACATTATAGATACATAAATGTTATTTAATGGCCAATAATATGTGTGAGTGGGAGGATCTAACACGTCAGAAAATGGAGCACTTCGCTGAAAACATCCAGATTATGAGTTCAAAGATGACTCATCCTTCTGTTTATGGGATCTGTTTCCGTTAACAGACGCCCCCCCCCCCCAGACACATTTATCAAATGTGGCCTACACAGACGTTAAACAACGTTAAACGACTCGACTCATTTTATCAATAATAGTACTTCAACCCTATACTATTATTGATCCATTGTGAAACAAAGGATAGCATGCTTATTTCTGATACCTCACTTTCGTGTGTGTGTTTGTGTGTGTGTTTGTGTGTTTGTGTGTGTGTGTGTGTGTGTGTGTGTGTGTGTGTTACTTTAAATCCTGACATTAATAATTTAATTTTACGAAATAGTCCTTCATTGTTTATGACCGTTGCTAGTTGTATAATAAGGAACTCAAACAATTTACAGATTATTGATAAGTCAAATTTATACAAGAATTACAAAGGGGCGCCTCCGTGGTCTAAGCGGTAGCGTGTTGGACCACAGATCACTACCATCCGTGTTCGAATCTCGGCGTGGACATATCTGAAGGTTGTTTCATCTTTGACTTGGTTTCATTTAGCCTACCATATGCAGCCTCTCACCAAATCATCCTAGCAATAAGCATAACTGATTTATCCCCCCACCATTCCTATTGTTAATTCAGTAAGGATAATGATGATTCCCTCAAATAATCAGTTTATATCACTGACCTGAAAGAAAACTAGACCGAGCATTCAGTGGTGTTTGATTGGGCCGCCATAACGAAACAGCGCTGACTTCCGTTCAGGGCAAAAGGCAACGTTGAAGCGGCTGCGCTTCGAGTTTTGAACCTATGAATACAGACATTTATTGTGATGGGTGTTTTATAATTTTGTGTGTGCAGATAATCTGTATTGCCCTTGTCTTATTATATGCAATGAAATATGTAAATGTCGTTTTATGCAAGTCTGTAGATATAGTTTAGTTGAGAACAAACGCCAGAGACAGGCCGGGGGTTGTCGAATAGTCTGTATATAATAATACTTAAGCTTAATTTCCCGCCAAAAAACAACCCTTTAATAGCTATTTTAAATGTGTTCCTTATACTTATGGATGAAAAGATATTTCCTTTGTATTATTTTCACGCCGACGGCTTATGCAGTCTGCGTTCTTTTTGCCCCGGCCGGAATTTGGAACCTGTAAGCCATCAAATCGGCGGCCGTGTTCGGTTTAGTTTTCTCTCGGGTCAATGGTTTATATATCTTTTATATGATTTGAGTAACTCTGGCGACATCTAGTGTACGAAAGGCTAACTCGCTTACCAACATTCCACTAAGGGGGGAAATAGTAATTAACTAGAAACAAAGAATTGTATTCACGAAATGTGGCTCTGCCAGTTCACGGATCCAAAATAGGATGTAAATGGTCGTTTGAGGATATTTGCATCACAATATCTGTTTTACTTCCTTATGAGTTACAAAGAATAGACATTTCTGCACCTTAATACCTGCGTGTGCTGGATGGACAACGAACAGATAATTGAAATATTTAGAGCAGCTAAATACTAATTCCAAAGAAAAGCACTTTATTTATAATGTGCATCTAACTGGAAAGCACATTATTTGCGTCAATTATTAGATAATAAACAAACTTTATGACACTAATTACTATCTTTTTATTAAGGAAACAGAAGCAAAGAAAAAACAAAACAAAGAAGAAACAAGAAACTGGACAATGGTGATGAAGAGTGGCTGTGATTGGTCTGTTTAGATACCGTCAGCAAGTCACGTGAGACCAGGATACAATACAGTTAATGTCACTTATGGCCCCACGAAGCTTGCATTCTAGGGATGCCTTGGTGGATCTGCCAGAATTGTGACTCTGACCATGACATGTAGAGTTGGGAAAATGATAATTAAGGCTGCAGGTTTACTTTGCATCTGGATTTCTTCCCTCTTTTTATACTGTTCGCAGTAGGCCTATTGTTTACTAATTCTGTTTGTATTCAATAAAATTACAAGTTGTAATTTTTCAAACTATTGTGATTTGTGCAGTATTATTTTATTTTATTGTTAGATGATATCTTGTTTTACCTGAAACTGGGAAGCGGAGTGATCACAATTGCATCATACAGCTGTAGCAATACGCCTCCCCACTGGGCATCTTATCCCACAGCTGGGATAAGATGCCCCTATGATAACAAATTTAAAAATAATGTTTCATCTAATGTTCCGTTGGAAGAATTGCAATATTCTTTCAACATACACGAGTATCCTATGCCATATTGGTTATTTCTATTTATTCATTTTAGGCAGACGATAAATAATGGGGCCATTTTACCTCCACACTACCCTTGTGCTGCTGCCTGGTGAGCAAATATTTTAACGATATCTGCTGATTTAACTACAGTTGTGTGTGCGTGTGTGGGGGTGTCTATTTAACCACTATCATATTTGTTTCATCTGTTTGTAAAACTGTTTAAAAAGTATTTCGTCTCTAATAGACTACTTGTATTATAAAAAAACTCAACAAATTTACATAACATTAACATATCTAATTTATACTAGAATTACAAACGTGCCGGACTAGATATATCAGACGTAGCATTTCACACTGAAAAATAACACCGACTTATTGAACCTTGGTGTACTGGCTGTCACTGACCAGTTGACAGTTGAGAATATTTGATTTGGATAAATCTAATGTGATTTTAGGATTCACTGACAGACAAACGATTTACTTGAGACTCTTTTTAACAATATAAATGGACGAATGTTGTATAACGACATATTTTAGGCACATTTTGGGCCACTCGGTCTCCTTAATAATGTAAACGACATTATCCTAGACATCAGGGAACTAGATGGCTTGACTTTATTCTTCGCAGATACTACATCTACTGATTTCTGATAATTTATTCCAATTTATCACATTATGGTTAAGATATAAGTATCGATTATTAGCTAAGGTTGGTGTATAATGCTTCAATTATATAGAAGATGTTACAAGTTTCAGGTTGCCTTATTCTAACCAAATGTTGGCCATTCGTCCTCACTGACTATCGTTGGTATGTCAGCTTTTTCAGCTCCTTAGAGAATGTGGAACATTTCATTACTGATATTTAAGTGTGGATGACTCTAATTCATCTAAAGTTAAAGCTAATAGTATTCAGTTATTTATTTCCAACACTTCATGTTGAATATTTCATTACATTTAGTAGGCCAGTAAACAAAAACCTAGCACTTATTTCATCAATTGTATCAATATGAAAAAGATGCCAATTAATGTACAACGCTGTCTACCACCATATTAAGAACATCTTCTTTCTAAAATGATTGTTCACACAAAAACGTGATCTGATTATGGCGTTGCTTGTTTCACCAAATTTCTGGAAGAATTCACATAGTGACAAATACTCGAGAATACTCTAAAATTCTACAAAACCTACTTTTGCTCCCTTTAAGTCAGGATCTTCATTTAAACATAATAATGACCATTTATTAATTGATCACTGAAATTACTCCAGAAAATGTATATTCTCCATGATAAAGTCACTGAAAACAGGCTGTATAACATAGTTTAAATTTTTAGATATTGGGTTGAATGATATTTTATTTCTGTATTTTGTATTACTAGTTTCCACGTATATTTTTTACTTTCTTTATATCTTATTTAAAAAAAAGAGTAGCAGCGTTTTAATTGAATAATAATAATAATAATAATAATAATAATGTATATTTAATAAAGCGCCTTTACTAGCATCAGCCATTCAAAAGCGCTGTACAAATAATATGTAATATAATAATACCCCAAATAATATATCTGTAAAAATCAGATTTAAGTGGTAATTATTATTTATCTGTGAAAGCAATCTTCATCATGTGTGTTTCTATAATAGATTTTCCAAGAGAAGACGCATTTTTAATACCTGCCGGCAACCTATTCCACAAAGCGAAGGGGGGGGGGATGATACAACACTAAATGAACAATCACCATGTGACGTGAGCCGAGACACAGACACTTGCAATAGTATCTAATTGGATAACTTGAGTTTTCGGGGTGACTTTCTAATGGACACTAGTTCACAAAGATATTCAGGTGCCATATCATTGATAGATTGATAAATTATTAATATAATCTTCAAATAGATATGCTATCTAACATGTAGCCAATATAAATTTTGAAGAATTGGGGTGAATTTCTATTATTAGTCACTATGCAAGCAGCTCTGAAGACAATTGATGTTATTATCAAATATGCCATATAACAGAAAGTTACAATAATCTATACGAGATGTAAAAAAAACCCACATAAACTACAGCTAATATTGGTTCTTATGTCAAGAATGCTTTTAAACAGTGGATGTTCTTAAGATGGTATTAGACAGCTCGGCATACTGATGTGACATGTTCACACATGTTAATATACTGATAAAAACATTTTAATGACCCATTAGGGGTAATAGAAGATGCACCCATCTGTATTCCTGGTGTCTTAAGGTATTTAACATAATGTGGTGATGCCAAATATATATTATTTATTTTATTATCATTTAGTCTTAGAAGATTTTGAGTCATCCATAGCCGAATATCGGCAATACAGTGTTCTAAATTCTTCAAGGAAGAGGAGAAATTTAACTCATTGTCAGGATCCAGTGAAATATACCGCTGTGTGTCTTCAGCATACACGATATATTTAACCCCATATCGCTGCGCAATGATTCCAAGAGGACGGGTATACATTGTGAAAACCAGAGGACCAAGAACTGAACCTTGTGGTACACCAGATAACAAAAACTGAACGTCAAATAAAATACCCTGAACAGACTCTCTCTGGGAGCGTTGTTTCAGATAGAATCGAACCCATTCAATTCAAGTATTTTACCTTACAGATTAAACATTTCTTTTAACCTAGAGAATAGTACATTATAGTCAATTGTATCAAATGCAAGTGACAGGTCCAGAAGAACAAGTAATACTAGTTCACCTTGATCAATTGATATCATAAGACTGTTTCAGTGTTGTGATCACTTTTATATGCAGAATATAGTGATTCATTAAGGTTTTTATTGATTAAATAAATATTTAGATGGAAAGCAACTGCCCTTATAATAACTTCAGATACAAATGTAAGATTTAAAACACCTTTTCTGTAATTTGTTAGAATATCATACTTCATCCTGTGTTTTTATTAATGGTTTTACAAGGGCAGCTTTCATGGATCTTGGGAAAATACCCGAAGATAATGATTTATTAACTATATTTGTAATTGGGCTTATCATAACACCCAGACAAAAATTAATAGTGGAACGAGTTGTGGAACGAGTTGTTTTATATGGTGACGGCAATTAAAAACTTTTCAGCGAAAACTGAAGCATGCAACAATTACTATTCACAACATCATCGGATAAGTATTATCTGTGTATATCTTTGCATTCATCTTTATATTGCTTCACAATCTAGAAATATTTGTTTATGTAATTTATCCAAGAGCATTTTACCGGCTCTATGGCCTAGAGTGTGACTTTCTCCAACTAAGCAATTGCCAAAGTTTTCTCCACTGAATCTGCCATATATTACAAATGATATATTTATGATTTATTTAGCACAACATAGGTTTTAAAAGCAGTCACCAGGTGGCGGTACTGTGGCATAGGATACCCACCAGGGGGACTAGGGAAAGAACATGTTTTAGTACATATCTCTTGGATGCAAAACTTCCTTTTGGGGCAAGGAAACAAGCCCAACAGTGTTCAGTCGTAACACACAGTCCATCCAACGAATGATGATGCGGAGAAACTACAATTGATTGTGTTGTATTGTTCGATGATTTGTTTGTAACAGCTGAAACTTATGAAAAATGCTTGGAGACATACCTCTATCTAGTAAGTCTTCTCAGATCATTAGGTTTTCGCATAAAATGGAAGAATGTTATAGACCCCACTCATGAACTAGTGTTCTTAGGTATTAGGATCAACACTGTATCGGGTCGTGTGTCACTGGATCATGTTAAGACTGAAGAAATTACTACATTGCTAGACTCCACATTGAAAAGGAGGCGTATGTCAAAATCAAAGATCCAATTATTAGCAGGCAAGCTAAGTTGTGCATCGAATGTGATAGTATAGTGTCGTAGTTGTCGCTGTCGAATATATCAAGCTCTGAGCAGACTGAAAGAAAAGTCACACAAAAGACAAATTAGTTACCTCAAGGCAGATTTACAATGATCCCGTGAGGTGCTGGCTTCTGGCAAAAATACACGGATAGCCAATGCAGCGGCGGAGCTTTCTGCCAAAGTGCTTGGTAATAGCGTAATTGGTATCTTGATACTGGCCTAGCATCAGCAGATATCAATGTAAAAGAACTGGCGATTATTGGACTGGCCCGGTGACACTGAGCCGCCTTACTTAGAGGCTATAATGTAATTGAACTGACGGATAATACTGCAGCACAAGCACATATAAACCGTCGTCGTACACCAAGCAAGATAGTGGCGGGAATATTGCGACAGCTGGCTCATGTAGCAATAAACATGATGTAGCAGTTTTGGACAATCACTTTGAATGTCGAGTCAACAACATGGCAGATACCATCTCGAGACTGAATAAACCGGGTCAAATTTCACGCTTCATCAACCTGGTCCACCAATACCATTGTGCTGTGGCTGTCCATGTGCTAGCTTATTATAATCCTCAAAATCATGTATCTCATAACTCGATGCATTATTTGTCTTCACAGATGATGGGGTGGAGGCACCAACTGTCTGTGAACAACTGGACTTGGAAGTAACACAATGGAGGTCCCTAACATTTGATGATTCCACAAAACGTGGATATGAGACACAAAGGAACACCCACCTGAAGTTCTGCAAATTAATAAAATGTGAGCCTTTACCGATCATGAAGCAAACCTTATTCAGATATGTGGCTTATCTGGGTAGGACAAAATAATTTCAGCAGTACCTGACTATCTTACACCAATAACTTGGATATGCTAACCCACCCAAGGACTTTCTGGTGTCAAACGTGTGAAAGGTGTTTCACAAAATGTAAAATTGCCATTCAATTTGACATACCGAAGTGTCGAGAAATATTGGCTACAGGTAACATCACAGATATTCACCTCTGGGCAATTGTGGTGATACAATTTAGGGACAGAATGATGCCCGTACTCTTACCATATCTAAAGCAGGAAATCTGCCCCTCAACAGCCATACTAAAATTCATCGAGGCTAAAGGTGCTGTTTCTCTAGAAGCCCCCTTGTTCACTCACATCAAAGCAGGTCGCCAAATTTCACCTTCTCAAGAATATGTTCGCAACGAACTTCACACTTTGCAGTCAGGTGTCCCTGCTGACATGTATGGTACACACAGTCTCCCACGTGGCGGGTCAACATGGATGTTCTTGGCGGGAGCCCAGTTTTCTTCAGATAGATGACTGGAAACGGGGTTATGTATATATATATATATATATATATATATTATATATTTAAATAAAATTTTATTTTGGGGCCCGGACAGCAACGAAATCAGGAAAATAATATCCACATTCTGTGAAACGTTCTGTGCCATGATAATAACAAATGGACTCATAGAATGAACAGTATTCCTCTCTAAACCTACTACTACCTATATCCCAAGGACTAGGGGTAAAAAAAACTCACAATGTTGTTATCAATTATTTTAATAAAGATCGAAAATTAAAGTGTATTTATTTTAATTAGAATTAGTCCCATGGTAAAATATTACAAACCATATACATCTCCAACATATGAGGAAGCCAGCCACGTCAAAGCTATGTATGATGTTTAAATATATGAGAAAAAATAATATTTGTTCTATATACTTATTATTAATTGCAGTAGTGCATTCGTTGTCATGAAGTATTTGTAGTAGCAGCAGTAGTAGTAGAAGTAGCAGCAGCAGTAGTAGCAGCACCAGTAGCACTAGCAACAGCAGCAGCCCATTATTTCACAATATTGATTTAATTTAACCCTAAGTCTACACATGGTCTAGTTCCAAACACGAACTCATCATAAACCAAGAAATCAGATAAACGTTCGCCTAGCAAAAAGTTTAAATATTCTCTTTAGTAATTTATCTTCATTAGTAACCACTATTCAATAACAAATGAACTCACTGTCGGTTGGAAATGGATAAGTATACTAATTAGTGAAGTAAGTAGACTGTTGTTCTATGAAACGGCCGAGGTTACGTTCAGAGAAACATGTTTAACGTTTTAGGTGATTGAAGATTACAAATGTCCTACCATCTGTATTATAACAGGTATTTGTTATAGATAAAACCCCCATTAATTAGTATTCCATTTGCGGATTATTTGTTATCTCTAACGTAAAGCCAAGCCCATTACAGCTATCCTGTTCTTCTTTCCCTCTAAATCCAAAATGACCATCTTTCTTGCATCATATCAAACCCTCTCAGCCAATTATCATAGCAATAAACATAACTGATTTATTTAATTCAGTAAGGATGTTTCCCTCCAGTAATTTGGAAAATATAGCTCTTTCATATAACTTGGGTGACCCTAGCGACGTCTAGTGCAGAAAGGCTAACTTGCTCCCAGAAGCTCACCCAGAAGCTCACCAATAGGGACATTCATGATAAATGGTGCCACAGGTCCACGGAAATATAAATGGGGTGTTAATGTTCTGATAAGGCTATTTGCCTCCTTATTTCTGTTGTATTTCCTTATGAGTGGCAGGGAGTAGATATTTCTGCACCTTAGTACCTACGTGGTTGGACAACACGCATATTACGGAAAGGCTTCGAGCCGCGAAATATTAATTCAGCGAATACCGCACTTTATTTATAGCGTGCACCTGGCTAGAAAGCATATTAATTTGTGCCAAATATTATATTTTAAAAAGGTTAATTAAAATAATTACTCTTTTTCTATTAAGGGATATAGTTTTGCTGTTAAATCTTCTTTAAATATTTTTCACTCCACATAAACTATGTATTACTGCATAAATCTGATCGCTAGAACCATATTTACAGTAATTCTTAATATTCTAGATTATCTCCTCTTGTAAATCATACAATTTCTTCTGTACCATTATTCCCTTACATATTATAATGTCCTGCCTGGTGGGCAAGGCAGTTTATATTTTATCTGCTTATTTAACTAGTGTGTGTGTGTGTGTGTGTGTGTGTGTGTGTGTGTGTGTGTGTTAGGTGGTGGTACTGGTTCAGAACATCAACACGTTAACATCCTTTAAATCATATACCTCTATAAAGCTATGTATCAATAAATAAATATATCTGCATGCAACTAAATATGCAAAAATATACACTTCCACACATCAATATATACGTGTATATATATATATATATATATATAACTTACGTAACAAATATGTTACGCCCAGAGTGGAAGAAGATGTATGTGGGCTACGTATAAAAAGGGGAATCACATACAAATAGGTCCATTTCACACCCCAGTTTGCAGTAAATAACACTTGCCTTTGATACAATTAGAAATTAACTCAGATATACAAGATAACTAGTTTTACACAACAATTTACATTCAGCAGTAATTTGCTGTGGCTTAAAAGAAACCTATACATAAGAACATTTCGACATCACAGATACTTCATTTCGAAATTCGAATAGCTAAACAAACCGTTCCTATATCAAGCGTCTGGAGTCGGAATGTATTGTTTGAACAGGCTTAATATTTTGTCATTTCATAGCCTTGGGTGCGTCAATCAACATACCAGTTTGTTAAACACTTGACACATTTGGTTGTGTACACTACCTACGTATAGAAACAGCAAACTGACTTAGCTATAAAAAGTAGCAATACTGCCTAATGGACCAGAACGAAATATCATCTGAGTCCTGAGTAAATACTATGATTTACTCAAACCTGACAGCTAATCCTCATAATTTTTCATTCATCTCTTAATGAATTAAAGGATCTATCCATTTGAATTATTTGACCTATAATCGAGAACAGCAGCTTTCATGCCGATCTCCGATACTGCGAATGACACATCGGGATTATAATAGCTATACATTAAAACAACATTTCTGTATGTTTGTAACTTAATTACTCAAAATATGGGGGGAAACCTCTGCCAGCAGCTTAATACGCACGGATTTATTTGCCAGAGTAATAAACGCTTCCAGGAGTATAAATCCTTCAAACAATATTTACAGGTACGTTCTATTTACATTCTAAAACAAAAAGAGAAAATTTCTATTTACTTTGACCAGCAGTTATCAACCAATAAAATATTCAAACAAATATAATACTTCGGCAAATAAATAAACATCAATAGAGCTAACTTGAGTTGAATTTGGGTAATTTGTTGAAACGGAAACATTGATAAAAAGTGAACATAGTCAAATTGTACGCCCCTACATATTGATAGATGCCCTTTAATGTTCCACACTAAGTATTGTACGCCCTTGCATAATAATAGATGTTCCTTAATATCCGAGACTAAATACCTAATCGGATTGCTTGTAGTACAATCGTTTCGGGAGATATACGAGGATCTTTCACTGCGCTGTTGATCAACTTTGTCATCAGAATTATGTCATTATTTCCAACAATGAAACGACCACAAATCAATTCTGATGTACACTGATCACAGTACTTACACTGTCCACCTTGCTGGCGATACCTGGTTTTCCAACTGTTTTTTTTTATAAATTCTATCTGGGCGCGCTTAAGTTCATTCTTTGTTCCTGCATAATAGTCCTTTAGTTTTGTTTTATATTTTGCGCAGGATCATCCTTGTTATCAGTTTCATTCCACGATGTGGTGGTTTTTAATACTAGCCTAGTCTATTTTGGCAAAGCATATCTCTATGCCGCTAATTCCTTGGTTGGTTCTATATCACATCAATACAGCATACGAATTAAACGTTTCTTCAAAATACTCCCAATTCAGGGACATATCTCCATTTAGGTCTGATGTGAATGTTGGTAATTGGACTATTTGGTAGTTGTTCTAGCCAGCGAGGCTCCTATTTTCAATCACTCTGAACCACTATACATCAAACTAACAGATTATTCTTTCACTTCAGATATCGATATGAACACAGCTGAAGATATAAATGTGGAACAATCCGAGTTAACTGAATCAGTCGCGATACCCACACTTGTAACAACGATGTGAGCCACTCCTATAAGAAATGGATTATCTAAAAAAGAATCTAATTCACCATATACTACACGGTGCAGGTGCGTATCAAAGGCTCCTAAGAGATTTGGGTAAGAATAATCCCCATGTATATACTGTGAATGTATATGAGCAGGTAGTCTATTCTGTTTCGTGTAGATTTGTATATATGTATTATGTGTGTGTGTATTGTTTTCTCATTTATTCTAAAATTTGTTATTACGAAAATATATTGATTTCATAATTCTTCAAATGAGGGAATGATAGATGCTCTTTAATCCCCGAGACTAAATACCTAATCGTATTATAAGCAAAGACTATTTATAATAAGACGTGTTACTTTAACATAGGGCGCGATTTTGAATTCAAGGAACGCCAGGGCCCTAACGACCGGAGAGTAGATTGTCACGGACAGCTCCCTTCGTTAACATGGCGCTTAATGGCACTGGTTCATTCTGCGCCCCTTTCGGCTGCAGTAACAGAAAAAGTATGCACAAATAAAGACATTCCTGAAAGTAAATGAAAGCTAGTGTAAAAAGTTGATATGATCTGGCTTTTTCAGATAAAGGATATTTAAAAAATAATCAACAATTTGAAGTAGACACGCCCCTATTTGACATGACCCAAACAGTAGGCCCAAGCAAGATCTACCTAGATCTATATTTGTTTCAGACAAAATCTTGTTACATTTTATTGAACAATATCAACCTATTAATCACAAAATGGGTATGTAGGATATACATAAGCTTACAGTTACATGTACTGGAGCCACTGAAGATGTTATGGGCGGGAGGTATATTTTACTTTGTTATTGTTAATAATATAATTGGACTTCTAAAATTACTATAATAATAATCAGATAATTTTTAACTAATTACAGTAATTATAAATAGCTGAGTATTTACATGATCACCTGCTTCCATATTTATTTTTAAAAGTAAGCAATTCGTACTTATTGATATATATGGAATTCTATTTATAATTTAAATGTTATGAAATTAATTATTAAATACCTCAACTAGTGGTAGAAACATTCATTTTGTTATTTGTTCTCTTGACAGAAGTAAAAGATGGGTTATTAATTGTTGTCGTTCAGATATGTGATGAGGAAATATTTAAATTACTTGAATACTAATTGTAGAGTGTATGATATACACTTCACTGAAACGGAATTCATGAACCAGAAAAGAGATAAACTTATCTAGAATGCTATTCCAACTATTTTTGATGTACCAAACCCACCTCATACATCCACTGAAATCAAAGAGGAAGGTATTAACAGATATGAGACCTATATAGGAGACAGGGCCAGCTGTGATGGCAATTAATATTTATAAATATTAATGGTGAAAATTGGTATTATAAAATTAATTAAATAAGAAACAAGGCATCAAACCCATGAAATTTTGTCAGCCCATTTCATATCTTTATACAAAAAAGGATTACCAGCACCTGAATTAGTACCTGAATGTTCAGCTCATGTGCTTTAATTTGTATACTTCTCTTCATAACTTAAACGCATATCAAATTCTTTAACTAACTTGAAAAAAAAGGAAAACATGTATTTACACATTGTGTATGCACTTAATGGTTAAAGTCATTATTTTACAAGGTATTGTTCTGTTTCAGTCCTTGAAGTTCTATGATGGTGCGATACCATGTAAACAGGCCAATCTCCTGGATATAGATTTACTGGTGTTGGATGTGATAGACGATTTTGAGTTATCTGTTGCAGTAGTCAATGCATGTGTCTGTTAGGTCTCTGGGTATATTCTGTCTAACTTTAAACAGTTCACTGATCTGGACTAAATGTCATATTTTTGTAGTAGTGGTTGTTTAGAGCTGGAAGCAATTTCGGTTATTCTGTTCATTTGATAACAAATGACTGATTGTAACTGTAGATCAACCCGTGGCACAAGAGATTTGATGCCGCTTACTGCATGAAAGTATTAATTTCTCTATATCTAACATGTTGACGCAAACATAAACATTGTTACTATTCCATGTATATTATGTTCTCAGCTTGGCAGGCCTATATTCCATGGTCTATAGTATTGAGGTGTAGACTTTAAATGAACTAATGATTTTTTAGTTAATATATGATAAACGGACATGATGAATATATGCCATATGGTGGGAAGTTTGTACTGAATTGTGTTACGGTTGCGTTATAATAGCTGTATATATAATTATATGTATATATCCAAATAAATAAAAATGTATGGACTATGATAAACTTGATGACAGTATGTTTGTATGCATTTACCTCATATATACCTAATTGTTTTCATTAAAATAACTTCCACACACAAAGCTGTGAAATAACCTAAACCACGTTCAATTATTTTCTGATCAGCTGTCAAGTGATCGAGCAATTAAAGTGTTAATTAATAAAATAGTATGTGATCTAGTAACATATAGTACTAGTATTAGCAATTCATTTCAAACATGCGCACACATGTACACGATCACATGTGGACAACCAGAGAGCTTTTGTTTATCTGAGAAATACCTCCGGTCGCTGGAGGCGCCACTGGTTCAAAATTAAACATGGCGCGGCAAGAGTAACGCCTCTCTATATTTAAGCTCTCTGTTATAAGCCTTGCATACGCTAGATGTTCCTTAATGTCCGAGACTAAATACCTAATCAGATTGCTTGTTACTTATTATTCTATAATCATTCCGAATAAATGGCTTCTACCAAACTGATAGTTTCGTGCCATGAGAGACTTTATCATGTCGTGATAAAACATCACTGTGTAGCAGTTATCTCCTAATGTTAACACCATTTACTCTTCCTTAGACTAATGAATTCATTATGTGACAAAAGTGACATACTCCACTTGTTCTATACTTCAATAATAGAAAGTATATTATGTTACAACACAACCCCCTGGTGGTCTTCTATAAAGTATGATAAAACAGTCATCAAGAGTATCTGTAGACAGGCCACCAAGATCATTAAGACCAATATATCAAGCAGTGACGATCTATATGTTAAATATAGGCTCAACAAAGTGAAATGTATTGTTTCTACAAATACCCATCCACTCCATCAATGTTTTTACTATATGAGAACATGTATAAGGCTACGATCCTTAATACAAAAAACTTAATAAAAGAAACTCAATACATCTGTAAAATAAATATCGATATCATGTTATCCAACGAATTTAAATCCATCCAATGTTTGCATTATTTCTATTTCATGTTTAGTTTGTTTGTTTTTTAGTTTATTTACTTTCGACAATAAACGGGACAATAAACGGTATGTTTGTGTCTATGTCAATTGTTAATATGATATTATGTTCACGTGATATTGTTTGACATCTGATTTTGAGGGTAACATCATATGCGTCCTATGAAATATTTGCGATGAATTTAAATGTAATTTGTACTCAAAGAAGATTCAGTGTCTCCGATAAAAGAATATGTGAAGAGACAGTGTTTGTTGGAAGAAGAACGAAAAGACTGCTGTTGAGACGTGTAAAGAAATAAAGCAGTTGACCCTAAACACTATTAGCATTAAACATCAGCATATCCGAAAGAGTATGTGACACGAGGGCGTCATCATCACACATTTGTCACTGTCAATAATTTAGATAAAGTATTCGATTTATTTAGTGAAAGAAAATTGACCAATAAAGACATAAAAATAAAGATAGTACTCTCAGAAAAATGTCACAATTGTTCATTAGATTCCCGTTAATTATTTTTGCCATTATATTTATTGTATTTATTCAATATACCATTTTTTATTAATTCTCATTAACTCTACTAAAGGATTCTTTCTCTCGTTTGTTAAAAGCAGTTTATATCAGTTTAGTATAATCATAGTATAAAGCATCCACACACAAGGTCAAAGATAATCACCAACAATTCGGGATCATCTGCCCCAATCTCCAACATTGAAAACAAACTCGGCTTCGGTAAAAGATAAAGCTTGAACTCTCAAAGATGAAGACTATTTATTAACTCTGCCATCCGGTTAATGATATTTCTGTAGCAGACAGTGTCATGGATGACTGGAGACTATAAATAGATCTGATACGCTAGAAGAAAGAATCCCAGAACAATATCTAACAGGAGCTAAAGATGGTATAGTTGTAATCATCGGGGAATAGAAAACATTCTAATGGAATTGCATCTATTTAGATTTGTTTATGTAAGACAGTTTGTTCATGTTGTAACAGTTTTAGCTAGATATTGTCATGTGGTAACTTGTATTAATGCAACCTGCACTTACTTAATTCCTCCTTCTCTCCCATTCTGTCAATTTTTTACTTATCTTGTAATGAGTGAAACGAGCCATCGTTGAAGGTTTTTGATGACATTAAAGACCCTCTGTGGATGTAGTATATTCTGACAGTGACTACCCTCCAAGGAATATTGCCGCCTTCCTGTCAATCTACTGTGATAGATGAGGAGGGGAGACGTCAGCAATTAAAGCATCACATTATAAACACTTTATATAGAAATAATACTCGACTTTGGATTAGTGGCTTCCACTGGCTAATAATAAGTGGCTTTGAGTTCGGCTCATGGCTGTTTCCATGGTCATATGACCCAGGTTTGACCCATACCGAGACTAAACGACTTAAATCAATATTTTAATACTAATATGTGTTAAGTGATATATCGCCTTTATTCAAATAATACAGTTCCCAATTCAGCCAGAAAAAAATGGAATTTAGACAACAGAATCAAGATAACAAAATGACTTTTGAATATCAAAAGGCTCAGAATTGCTTCAATGCAATCTTTTTTCTTCTTCTAATATTTATTGGCAGATAAGAGACATGACCGTTTAAATGATTTGGTCATCTATTGCACTATGAAGATAATATATTACATATCTAATATACTTAGTGCTTGCACCCTCTACCTTTATTGCCGCATAATATAACATGGTGTATAATATACAACAAATATACAGAATGGTGTCTCTCGATGGCCAAATAATTTTGCCGAAATATATCAGATCGGAAATTTCAGTGGCATCTGGTAATTTATTTCTCATCTTGCTTTTTCCCACTTGAACAGAGGGAATTTAGGTTTGAGATTGTCTATTATATATAGGAAGATCCAAACATTTACAAGTTACAAGAGTAATCTAGGAAACATGTTATAGCCTACAATAGGCAACCGTACATTTTTACACAAGGAAAGCAGATTTTTAAATAAAACGTTATGTAACAGTTTCAATCAGCGTACAAATCACCTCATTGACTATATATCTATATATTGACTATGTATGTTAGCATAAAGAGTCTTTATTGTATCATGTTCAGTTACGTATAGGCATTATTGTAGTGGTTTCGTCGGTTTGTTAATCGTTCTATAAACTTGAATGATAATAGGCAAATGCTGTAAAGGAACCAAAAAAACTAAATTTCATAAAACATTGACACCTCTAATTGATAGAACTACTAAATGCGCTGGATTATGTAAGATATAGAATTTCACTGAAAAGCAACAGTGGCTTATTTAACCCTGGTACTATTTTCACTGATCCGCTGATAATGGAAAATTTTGCTAAATATAAAGTCGTCTGGAAATGGGATTCATTGACGGAAATGGAAAATTTACTTTAGATCTAATTAATCAACGTGAAAATATGAAACATGACACAAGGCTAATAAACGTCGCTACTACCTAAGCAACATCAACCGTGACCTACTGGGATTTGAAGAGCCAGTTAAATAAATATAGGATTCTTGGCTTTTTGCAGAAGTTAAAATGAAATTCCTTTATGTTCAATATTGTAATCAGTTATCTCACACGTGTCATGTACGAAATACTTAGCTCGTCTAATAGGGATAATTTGTATAAATTAAGCCCAAATACTGGGTTTTATTTTCTTCAAGGAGATAACTTTTTTTTCATCGGATATAACATTAGGTTATACAATATGAAGTGCTTATTTTAAAATAAATTATAAATAAATTCTAATTTAGTTAAAATAACTGTTTTATTTCGGCTTTTTAAATTAGATATGTACAATGACATATAGAAATTGCCTTATAATGTGCTCTATAATTTGTCATGTCGACTGAGGCATAACAAATAGATGAGAATAATTGTTGATGCTTATAGTTAAATATAAAAATATTAAGAAAGGTTATACTCTGCAATTATCGGAATTATTATAATATTATTATCACAGTTCTCCTATTATAGAGGTAACACTTGAAATCCTTCAGACAACACGAAAATATGTTATAATTACTGGAAGTAGATTAGTTAACTCAGCCATTCGATATAACACTGCGATAATCTTATCGTGGTTCAACTATATACATCACAGTATACTGGAAATATATATATATATATATATACCTGTTTGTCAGAGTCTAAATATATTATTTAAAATTTTAAATTAATTATTATATTATACTTTGTATAAAATAATATACAAAACATACGCAAATAATCTCCATCTAAAGCCTTGGACGTAAGTGGAAGATATACTTTTTACACCACTTAGACCAGAACTTACAAAAGTCGTTGGTTATACCGCAAGTGGAATATGTATAACAAATTTATAAAATAATTTATGAGTCTGTACATAGTATGAGAGACAGGTCGCTCATATTCGTGACCTCCGCCATATTTAGTGCTATATTTCTCTTTCGGTCGCCAAAACTCATTACTTGTAGGCTTGATTACTGCAACTCTCTTATTTATAAAATGGCATCTAACGATATTCTAAAACTTCAGTGTGTTCAGAACTGCTTAGCTAGGGTTGTCACATGGTTTCCTCGGTTTTCTCATTCTGTCCTACTTCTGAAATCTCTTCAATCTCATATCATCTTCAAAGATCATTGCCTATCTCTTTCTTCTGGATAACCTTCAAATCTATTTTCCATGCTTTCTCAAGCAACTAAGCCCAAAGAGCTCCGTTCATCTGGTTTTCATTTGTTGTTTGTTCACAGGGTTAACACTCATGCTGGGACTCGTGCTTTTTCAGTTGGAATTTTTCAGTTTGGAATTCACTCCCTTGACATGTTAAATCATCAAATAGCATAGTTTCTTTCCGTCATCATTTGAAAACTCACCTTTTCAGACTTAATTATCCTTCATCGGTTTCCACTCCATCTCATCATTTGTTGATGAACTTTGCATTGTACCTGGACTATGAGTTTGCCATTATTATTATTATTATTATTATTATTATTATTATTATTATTATTATTATTATTGTTATTATTATTATTATTATTATTATTATTATTATTATTATTACCAATGTCAATGTCAAACTCCTAACTAAATTTCACTTAGGGAAGATCTCTACCTTTTGTTACCTACATGACTCTTTCCATATCTAAATCTCTCCATCTCGGAAATGTCATATTGCCGCAGAAAATAAAATATATTAATGATAGTATACGTATGTTAACACAGTGCCATAAGTGATTGAAGGTGTTAAACAATGTATAATAAATGTCCACGAATGTGTTTATTGGCAGATGTTTCCCGCAGAACACAATCAACATCTTCGCACAATCTCACTGTTTATTATTTATTTTATGTATTTAATCATAAGATCGCACATGTTATGCGGATAATGTAGAAATGGGCAATAATATCAGTTACGTGTAGAATCATACATACAAACGGAAGAAAAAGGTTACAAAATATTATATATACACCATCTCATTTTAAACACACACACACACAAAACACACACACACACACACACACACACACACACACACACACATATATATATATATATATATATATATATATATAATAGATCATCACAGGCCTAAATTCGCTCTGCTCATGTGGGGAAAAGCAAGATATGAAATAAATTGCTATTTGACACAGAAACGTCCGATCTCATATAACTCGCCAAATGATAACCGTTCTGTATATTAGCTATTGCCATATGAAGTGCTTTTACGTCAGTCAACATTTATACCAGTCTACATTCTAATATTATATATATATATATATATATATATATATATATATATATATATATATATATATATATATATATATATATATATATATATATATATATATACTTGATTACTTTCCAAAGTGCTATAGGTTTAACTTCAATCATCCACCATATTGACAGAATTTACTTTTTATAAAGACAATTGTATACACAATGGCACATATTTGTATCACACAACGAAACGGCTAAAATCATGCAATCGGCGGAGATTCAATTTTCAATTAAAATGCAATTAAAAGGTTTTATACAATCTAAAAATCAACTCCATTTTAAATATTTCTGAAAATAATTGTTTCATAAGCAAATCGGTTTCTTATCAAACTGTGGAGATTGTTTTCTTTAATAATGATTATCGTTATGTCATCAAGGTCCAGTTAGATACAATTATAATATGATCGATTAATTGCAGGGGGTTGTCTTTTGATCTTGTTTCTTCCTCAAGGAGCATGGCTTCAGCATAACGAAATCTATTAATGTTACCAAAAGGCAAAATAAAAATAGAATACGTGGCTTCTAGGTGTCAAAACAAATAACAGTAATTAGGTGATCCCAAACTATTATAAGCTTGTCATCGATAGCCTTCTAGCAGTAACACGACTACGACTGGTAATAATACAATATTTATTATCATCGGTAATGCACAAATATTAACATATGACATATATCATGGCTCGTTCAATGTCAATAACTCTCAATGACAAGGAAACATGGTGCGCTAGTCATAACGAAGCCTTCTACGTTCCAAATAAACCAAAGCAACGACGAATCAGAGAGGAACTTGATCAAGTCAAACCGATCTATCAATCTGATAATTTATCTCTCTCTCGGGTAATCAGACAGACAATAGCAGCCCATCTTCTACTTGATGAGAATGAACAAACACGAAGTGATGAGAATAACCACACTCGACCGACATGTATCGGCGAGGAGTCATCGTGTGTGATTGTTGCAAGAACAGAACCTGATAGTTATC
>JAODUP010000880.1:57500-202946 GCA_025642065.1 Paralvinella palmiformis | reverse complement strand
ACAAACAAAACACACACTCACACACAAATAAACACACACACTCACACACACAAAAACACATACAGGAAATACAAAAACCACCTAACAAAAAAACACACACACCACACACAAAAGCAAAAAATACACACATACAAAAAAAAAAAACCATATATATATATATATATATATATATATATATATATATATATATATATATATATAAAAACACCACCATTATCCCGGGCCTGAAACTCACACACAAACAAACAAAACCCTCACCCCAAATAAAACAACACACACAAAAAAAACACACAACATCACACATACACACAACAAAAAACCAATATATATATATATATATATATATATATATATATATATATATATACCACCATCATTTTAAACCCTCCAACTTTAAATAAACGGGACACAATTTTTTGCAAAAAAAGTGAGTTTTTATGATTAATTGTGATATATGGTAAATAGATGGTCCAACTGACCTCATTATTCTTTTCCTGATTATGTAAAAATATTTTTAAATAGAGTAATATAAGGTAGACTTATTGGGGTACCCGGGATTGGTTTTTATGGAGTTTAAAATAATTTGACACTTGTGTTGACACATTATTGGGCTGGGAGACAAGGGTTTTGGGGACGCATGAATAACTTCCTTTCTCTCTCTTCTATTCTTTTGTTTTTCTTTCTCTACCTACACCCCTATATCTATATTCACCCATCTATCTTTTTATCTTTTTATCTATCCATCTATCTATTTTTATTTTTACCATCTATTATCATTATCTATTTTCTATTTTCTATCTAACCATCATCATCTATCTATTTCTATCTTCTCTCTATCTATCTACTTCTCTCTCTCTCTCTCTCTCTCTCTCTCTCTCTCTTATATATATATATATATATATATATATATATATATATATATTTTTATATATATATATATATATGTATATTTTATTATATATATATATATATATATATATATATATATTTTATATATATATATTTTTTTTTTATATATAAAAAAATTTTTTTTTTAAATATTTTTTATTAAAATATATATATATATATATATATATATATATATATAAAACCCCTGGTGGAAAAAACATATTAGTTTTGTTTTATATTATATTCAACTTGTTACAAAGGGATAGTATATGGATGTTTCTATAATAGACACTGTCTAAAAGATTAATTTGAAAAGTGAGTGAGTGAATGAGTCAGTGAGTGAGGCAGTCAGTCAGTGAGCCAATTAATCATTCTGTGAGTGATTAAATGAGTGAATGAATGTTTGGGTGATAGAATGAGTACGTGAACCAGTACGACAGTCAGTCAGTCTGCCAATCAGTCAGTAGGCAGTACGTCCTGCCGTCAGTCAGTCAGTCAGTTAGTTAGTTAATCAATCAGTCAGTCAGTCAGTCAGTCAGTCAGTTAGTTAGTTAATCAATCAGTCAGTCAGTTAGTTACTCACTTACTCCCTCACTCACTCAGTCTTTCAATCGGCAGTTAGCCAGTTAGTCATTCTGTCAGTCAGTCAGTCAGTTATTAAGTTAGACAGTCAGTAAGTGTATCTGTCAGCCATATTGTCAATCAGTCATTCAGTGAGTCAGTCAGTCGGTCGGTCAATAAGGAAGTTAGTTATTGAGGACGTCCTGCAGTCATTCATTCATTCATTCATGCATACATTTATACAGTCAGTCACTCACTCACTGACTCACTCACTCAATTAGTCTGTTAATCAGGCAGTTAGTCAGTAAGTCCTGCAGTCAGTCAGTCAGACAGTCATTTAGTCAGTCAGGCAGTCAGTTAGTCCATCAATCAGTCAGTCAGTCAGTCAGTCAGTCAGTCAGTCAGTTATTCATGCATTCATTCAGTTAGTCAGTCAGGCAATCAGTCATGCACTCAGTCACTTAGTCACTCTTTCACTCTGTCCGTCACTCAGTCAGTCATTCATTCAGTCAGTCAGTTAGTAAGTCAGTCTCTTTCTTTCTAACATTCAATAAGTCAAGCAAGCAATTGATCATTTTCTCACTCATTAACCTTATTTATAATAGATTATTTTAATTATAACCGACAAATAAAAAAACTGGAAGATTTCCTTATTTTTCATACAATACCGGGGAAGACATGTCATGATGACAGAGGTAAATAAATATATCATTATACTTACCATGCTAAAATTGTCAATGATGATACGTCATCTTAAACGATTTAGGAAAGGTCAACAAACTGCATAATAAATCACAGACAGTAAAAGTCGATTACAAACAGACGGAAATGCTAAGTTATTCAAACCGAAAGTAATCCAAGTCTGATGCAATAATACGTTAAGTGTTATTTTGTCTAGAATGAGAATCGTTAAGACACCTGATTATTTCAGGTGAAATGTATATTGCATTAATTACCTTAAGAACATTAAAATTTTATTTTTACGTTGAAAATGTCCTTAATTTATTTTATTAACAAGCTCCCCTATATTTGAAAGGTTGTTTGATTAAAGAAAATTTAAAAGCCCTCTCCCTTTTAAGAAATTCTTCGATGAGGCTTCCAGTTCAACCTGGAAATTAACATCATCTGGCCACTAACGTTTATCGTTCAGCTCTACCTCTGTGATAAAGGTTGTTATCTAAGCTACTATCATTTCATATATACTATGCTAACCCTTTTTCCTAGTTCAGTCAATTAATTAATTAGGCATTGACAAAGGGCTTTTATGTTTCATCATATAATGTAGTAATTTAGAAGCGCTCTGACATTGGGTCTAACTTTGATTAGCTGATGACTGGATTGCATCTTAGAAATGGAGATAACTTGAATCATGAGTTCGATTAGGTTTTTGGTATGCCCCAAACATAAAGGCTAAGAGAAAATAAAGCCATATTTAATCTAACATATGCGATAAAAGGTGTTCCAGAATGCAGACATTAGTTTTGAATCAGTGTATTTTCACGCTGTTAACGATGAACAAACCGGAGAAAATCGATCAGCGGAAGTCGTTTGCAATCCAGCCTCGTTGTGGTCGTTTCAATGTTCCCTGTTCCTAATCAGACGATGTCGAAATCGATATAAATCAGAAGATTACTAGCTGGACCGTGACTCTTATACAGTCAGTGGAAATACCCGAGGTAGTAATCGAGAATACTGATTGCCAGATGACTCCAGTATTTCCAACCGAGATCACTAGTGTTGACCTCTGGTGGCCGATAATTGTACTAACAGGATGGCGCCCCTTTACGTGATACGAAGTTATTGTAAATTCGATTTAGAAGTCCTGCGTCTATTAGAATAATCGAAGTACTGCTCCACAGTCGGTTTATTTAGTCATCCGCAAACTTACATGTTGCAGGTGTTGCAATATATCTTTGTTAACGTATTAATGGTGAGATGTTGATTCAGATGCAACTCACCAAGGACAACAGACGTCTATTTGGTGCTAACGGTCCATGTCAATCATCCTGCATTTGATATCTTCCTCTACCGAACTGTAAGCAAATCAATGGCATATAATGATATGTCCCTGAGGACCAGAAAGCAAAGCATATTTTTATGATTGGGGTTGTATTGATTGCTTTAAGCTATGTGTTATGCTGTAAGGTACATTACTGTAAAATGTCCTCTTGCTAGAAGGGAAATCAGAGTCCGCAAAGCCTCAAACTATGTAGCACAATCCCAAATTTAAATAATAGCTATTACTAAACTGTATAACATTAAATATGACCCACTTTATGATCTGATATATGATTTCTTTCGGTTGAAAATATCATTGTCATATTTCTTTAAAGCTTCACCACGAATAGAAAGTTCTAATTGGTTCAGTGTATCGTCAATGAGCCAAATAAATAGCTGGAAAATGGTAATTTTCTGTTATAATACACATATTAACATATTTACTACACAAAATCATAATTCTGATCGAAGTTTCACTATTGTTCTCCAATATTGTGGGTTTGTTTAAGCAAATTATCCTACATGCAGCAAGTAAATTGAACGTTGGTCAATGAAATATCTATATTTAGTATTACAAATGTATATTTCACTGCAAAAGTGTTGTAATTTGTTTAAGTTAAAAATGTAAACATCAACTTATGTTTAATTGCAAATTATGAATATGTAGCATTTGTCATGATGTATAATATGAATCCTCGAATGTCACTTTATCAATGCTACCATTATAAAACTATTAGTGGCTTCTCTCAGGCAACCAATAACAAATGGAGAATTACGTTTGAAGAACGTTTGCAATGAACTATAATATTTCAAGTGGATTACTAGCAGAAATGCTCCATATGACCGCCTTTGAAAGTAGTGCATGATTGGACAAGACATTAAACCTGCCTTTGGCAGTGAAATTTGCTTATGGTGGGAATTACAAGAAATTACAGGTCTCGGTGTGTTTTGAAGATGTGACTTGAGTCAATGGTTTTGGATTTACACAGATATTTCGGATTTTATTACCGATAAATTGACAACATTCCGTAATATTAAAACCAAACATTCGCCAAATTAAAACATCGCCATCTTTTCCAGATAATCAATTTCGCCAACTTAATACATTACCATGATTTACAGTGATAGCAATTCATCAAGCAAATTCATGAGCGAAATCTACGAAGTCTATTGAAGTCATATACTAAGGTCGCCATAGCATTTGCTTATATATATACATATATATATATATATATATATATATATATATATATATATATATATATATAAAGAGAGAGAGAGAGAGAGAGAGAGAGAGAGAGATACATAGATATATAGATAGATAGATAGATAGACACTGATAGAGTGAGAAAGAAACAGAGAGATTGAATGAAACTGAGAGAGGGGGAGAGTTGAGCAAGAGAGGGAGAGTGCGAGAAAGAGAGAGAGAGAGAGAGAGAGAGAGAGATATGAGAGAGTGCGAGAGGGAGAGCGCGCGTGAGACAGAGCTAGAGTGAGCAAGAAAGAGAGAGACGTATTCAATTATCCCCAAATCCGTTATCTCCCAGCCCAACTATAGGTCAGTATCAGATCGTCAAATTATTGTCTAATCTCTATAACAAAAAACAAATCCTGGGTCGTTAAATTATACTTTATATTGCTCTATCTAAGGCTAATACCATGGTAATGTCAACAACAGAATAATGAGGTCAGTCAGGGTTCATCTATTTGCCATATATCAGCGAATTAATCAAGGAAAATCCACTTAAGCTGGAACACATAATGTGTGATCAACTATATTAAATAGGAAGTGGCGCCACGTGTATGGATGGATATATTTGTGTGTATATGCACCTGATGATAAATTCTAAATATTAGATTTTGAAATAAAATAATAATAATAATAATAATAATAATAATAATAATAATAACAGTAATACTAAAGAATAATAAAATAATAATAAAATCTCTATTTCAGACTTACATTCCAGAGTAATACAGTACAAGAAACAATGGGATCGTTTTAAGATCTTTCAGTTTCTTAGGTCTGAATAACATGGTCAAACTGTTCTTACTATCTCAATACACATAATCATGTGTACGTGCAACATCGTCAATAAGTCTAAACGGCTACCAATGTTAGATTTTGGTAAAGTTAAACTCAAATCATCAATATATACATTAAAGAGAAGTTGTGATAGTTTACCATCTTTCTTAACACCATTAGTAACAGTTAAAGTAGCGGAGGTCACATTTCACCATTTCACTGACAAATTTTGGTGCTGAAACCAAAAATCAATAATACGGATTAAATAATAATAATAATGATAATAATAATAATAATAATAATAATAATATTGTAGATCTAATAAAGCGTCCTTACTAACAGAAGCAATTCAGTGACAATGTACAGTGTATTAAAAAAGGCAAATAGATATTTGAAAATTAATACCTTATAAGAGAAGACCCAATTCTAATATTCGCCGGCGACTTATTCCCAGAAATGGTGGTTGTGATACTAGACGCATAATCGTCATTAATCTAAGCCGAAACAGAGTTAGTTGTAGTTGTGTCTGACTGGAAGACCTGAGATTGTAGCATAACTTTCTAATGTACATGAGTTCAAATAGGTATTCAGGTGCCAAGCAAAGTAACAAACCTTGAATATGCTGAATAACAGTATCTAAAACAGTATAATCTACCTCCATGAGATGTTACTTTAATCTACCCTTAAACATCTAAGTATAGAATGATGTTATTAAACGGATTGTGCTTACAGGAGGACTGCTAATAAAACAATCACAGTTACCAGTATACTTCCTCGTCTTCGATACAACAAAATTGGCACGTATTACAATACAACCTGTGGTTATTACTGAATAATGGAGAAAAATTAATATTTTAAATATGTTCATATACGTCAGCTAGTTAAATCATCGCATTGCTAAGTTATGCCAATTTCAGAAACATCAACTATTGCTATTTCAGCGAATGTTACAAGTAATGTGTCGAAGCGTGAAGGATTGAATTTGTGAATAGTAAGGAAATATTAAAATGATCCATTTCACTTTTCTGTTCATTTAATTATATTGTGAAATTGGAAATATCTTAATTCTGGCCTATCATTGATTGTAATCATTTTCTTCCCTTTTAGAGAAAAGCTAGACAAAAGAAGATATTGCGCATTTATCTGAATAGCTATCTAACTAACCTTCTTCCAGCAATGTTGTTGTCTCACTTGATTATCGATTTGTTTTTAATGCGACATCCGCAGAAATACTAGTACTGGGAAGAAACATTGTCGTTAATTTCTATTCCATATAAGCATACCTAATTGTTGACTTTTCATGTTTCTCCAGATACATCCTCAGACACCAAAGGTAAGAGGAAATATTAATCTTTCTGCCTCAAATAATTCTCACCAAAAGAGGTAAAAGGCGCCTTTTATCAGTTAGATTTGGTTCAAGTGTTAACTGAATTTTGAAAGTAATCATATACTATTGTTTGTATAAGTGTTGCCACACAATAAATCATTTTCCATATACATTACACTGAGCTAAATATTTACTGTCCATCTTTTGGCATAGTCCATTACATGAATGTCTCTCTTAATAACAAGGCATATAACGAAACTAATAGCATCGTGTCATTCAGTAGGAAGAACAAATATTAATATAATCTTTTAGTGATTGTAAATGATAGATCGGTATTCTGAAAATAATCAACTGACATGAATTGAAAATAAGAATATTAATCTACTACAGACATTTGGCTGTTTTTATCACTAGCGTTAATTCCATTATCTCCTGTAACATTAATGGAAATACTCTCCGTGGGAATAATGGAATTAATGGAAATACCTCGCTTAGTATCATTGAAGACGCATAAAAAAGACGTTTTGAATAACAAAGAAGACTATTTGTAGCGTCAGTTTTATATTGGATCATTCCAATATGTTTGTCGTAAATTGTCAGTTTTAGAAGAGTAACCGTTGTCATCAAGTAATGCCATAGCTTTTGTAATAATTGGCAAAATTTATGTTATTTTTCAACTAATTTTACCTTTCAGTGGGTGGATATAGAGATACAGAGAGTGAGAGAAAGAGGGAGATAGACAGAACGAGAGAGAGAGGGGAAATAGACAGAAAGAACGAGAGAGAGAGAGAGAGAGAGAGAGAGAGAGAGAGAGAGAGAGATTGAGAGAGAGGAGAGAGGAGAGAGAGAGAGAGAGAGAGAGAGAGAGAGAGAGAGAGAGAGAAGAGAGAAGAGAGAGAGAGAGAGAGAGAGAGAGAGAGAGAGAGAGAGAGAGAGAGAGAGAGATGGAGAGATATTCATATAAGTATCTCCAAATCCCTTGTCATCCAGATCAATAAAGTTTTAGTTTCAGAAAATCATATCATTGTCTAAACTAATTTTCACAGTATAACTCATGCGGGCAACGACACAGGTCAGTCTACCATATATTATTCTCTGGCATATTAAATCAGGGGATTGAATCTATAGTGGCGAGTTTTTATGCTGAAACATATGTAATGTCTCATCTATCCCTTAACCGGCAATTAACAAAAAGCGAATCACTTCCAGCCGAGGTGTCTGGGAGTAAAATATCCAAGTCAGATCACGGCAGTTAAAAGAATATTTATGTTAATCGCCTAAGCAGCCCTACTTATAGCTATTTTTCAGTTGCTGCATGTTTCCTCAAAGGAATAATATACCAACTGTATATCACAAATGGCACTGTCTTCAAAGATCAGCTTGTACAACGACAGGCATCATGAACCGAATACTATTAAAACTGATAGCTGAAATGCTAGTAAAAAACAGATATCTGCGCTGAAGTAAACCGCCATAATAGAGCCATTGCTTCGGTACTGTTAAAACTATGTGCTTAAATGTTATTTGTGACGAGCAGACTAGAGCTAGCATTGAATGTCATAGAACAGACAGGACATAACTGGAGATAGGAAAGATAATTCTATTCACACATACTACTAAGGAGAATTTTCTGTGCAACTAAAGTTGTTATATAAAATACACAGGAGGTGCGTCCAATTCCATCGCCCAAGATGCGATATAGCGTTTCTACTGCTGAGTCAGTACATGTAATGGCTTATAGGCGAATTGTACCTACTATAGTCATTTAAATGCTTTATTCTCATGCCAAACACCTAAACGTCGTCCCTCCAAAGACGGAAATAGTGGACTGAATATACAGCTCAAGATCACCTGTTCTTCGAACAGACAATACGCAAAGAAAATAAAGACGCAGCATATTATGTTTTATGATATTAGCTGGAGACTGAAATATCTCACTTGCATAAAAATCCTTTAATACTATAACCTACTCGTCACTAACATCCTATGATATGAACGTGTATGTGTGTGTGTGCGTGTGTGTGCGTATGTGCGTGTCGGTATGTGCGTGTGTGCGATTACCTTGAAGAAGAAAAAACATTCTTGACTTCAGTGATTCTCACAACACAGATAATGACTAAACGGTCGGATAGCAGACAGCTGTAAAGACAAAAGGTCAGTTTGGGGACAGTAATAGCTAGACAGATAAAGAGCGGATAAACAGGTTAATTTATCGAGGAAGAATAATGTGATCGAGAGAATACAATGATGGGGAGGGGTGGGCAAAGGAGATATTTAGACAGCATATACCCCGAGGAGGAGCACGTGAAAAGGAGGATCTGTAACAAGAAAGGTTTATTGAAAAGGAAAACAAGTGAGACAATACGTAAGTGAGTTTATCCATTTTTCAGATTGCGAATTAAACAGTCTGTTACTCAACTGATGAAGTAGTTAATGATATATTCAGGAAGAGCTAGTTTTAATAATTCATTGAACAATAGATTGCTTGATCGATTGGTTGATTGGATGTGCGAGTGAGTGAGTAATTACATGAGCCGTCACTTACTGCTAAATATACAAATAAACACGTCAATAACTATACATCTAGTTTACCCTTATCTAGATGTATTATTGATACATACTGAATAAGAATTACGTCAGCCATTAGTATTGTTGTTGTTGTTAAACGTAAGCGCTGAGATATCTTGCATTCGACAATCAAGCCACGTCTTTCTGTAATCATTCTGTGCTAAATGGAACTTCAAAATAGGCGCTTTCATGGAATTTAATTCCGCAATATATTGAATAATACCGTAGGAAAATGATCAACTAACACAGTTGTTAAGTGATAATAGTATATACTACTGTTTAATTAAAACCCTTGATTAATTTAAAATGATGTATACGATTTTGCTTCAATCCCGAATTCCTCCATTATCGTCTATGTCGGATTAATTAGTAATCGAAGACTACACAGTTTTCTATAAAACATATATCCATCATCTACGTTACATTTGTGATGAGTGATTACAGGAAGTTTTGCTAATAATGTAATTATCGTGATGTTGATGGCTCCACGAAGTCAACGGTGTCTATGGTGTCTATTCAGTGCAAGTGTAATCAAATTAGCAACATCAATTTTGCTCGAGATTCATTCCGAACCAGAGACAGGATGGTCAAACATTATTGCAAGTACCAACATCTCTTTTTCCAGATGAAAGAAACGCCTGGATTGACTTAATATTTGAGTCCAATATTTTATTAAGCCACGGAGAATTCTCATAAACTGTGTAATTAAGTATTGATTACCATGAACAATATTCATAATGATGTATGTAAAATATATGACCTTAGACGGTGATCTCTGATGTCTGTTAATATTCTCTTCAGACGAGGCACTAATTTGGCAATTTCTTATTGATTCACTAAACGAATAGCGTCCCATATGTCTAGTAAATATAAACGCTATAAGGCCAAACATTCTCTGATCACAAATACATTAGATACATTAGATTTCATTTTAATCCCACCGATCTGATGTTATAATTATTATAAAACATAGAATTTATTAAAGCTGTTATTTGTGTTATTTGATTCTTTAAGCAAATGTTTTATTTTGTGAAAATAATGGACTGTTTATATTTTAAATCTTAAAATATATTTATTGATACAAGAGTTGTTTTGTTGATGTGTTATATGAAGCGTAACCTTGTTCTTGATGGATGACATTGCATTAATTCATTTGTATTCAAAGAGCTAACAATTTTAAATATTTTTTCAATCAGACTATATATATGATGTTCACCAAAGTACGTTATTATATACCCCACTCCTAAAATGTTAAATAAACAACCTAATTAGATATGTCGAATCAGAAGGCAGTGTGTAAAACAATAGTAAGTCAAGTTTTAGTAAATGTAGAGTGCACGTACGGATTTCTAGCCATATGACAAAGGGGGGATTTTTGTACTAATTTCTTTCAGTGTGTTGATTGTAAGGGTCGATTTAATGATCATGGAATGACATACTAATTACCCAAGTATCAACTATAGGCAATGTACTCTTAAAGCTGTTTAATATCCTTTCACTCTTTGAAATATAACTGTTTACGTGATAGTATTGTCTAAATGTATTGATATATGTTCTAATATATTCCGTTTAAAATTAATCTAAGGCTCTGGTTTTATATTTTGTATATTATACAATATCGAATCAAATAAAGTCTTAAAGATTTGAGGAGGCGACCCACTTAAATTGGTATTACTACCCTAATAGTATGTGACTGGATTATTCAAATTTTAGTTTGGGCTTTCCAATGTAGTAAAGTAATTCATGCAGGTATTCAGAAATTAATTCATGGATAAATAAATTAAATACACTTACGAATTGAAACCACGATTTGAAATATCAACTTTGTCAACATATAATTATGTCAATGAATTATTACGAAATATTTATATTTGTCATACAGTCTTCTTTTAATATATACTCGTCAATGTTCAAATGGTTATACGTGTGTTTTTATGATATTCTGAGAAATCACCTTTTTAGTTTAATATGCAAATTACAGAAAAAAATGATATTAATAAATTATTTTCGGTCCCGCTGATTGTGCTTTCCAAAAGCTAAAAATAGATTTTATTTTTCTATGTGAATGAATCCTTAATGATATAATTTGTAGCTTTTTGTTATATTAATTTGTATTAGATTTATATGTTAGTACTCTGATTGTACGTTTTTATTACGACATCTAATCATTCAATTAATTTTATAAATATGTTTCTTTTTTGAATGATGGGTCTCATAGGTGTCATTTGATGCAACGGTTTCATAACGAGATAATTGGTGGAATATAGGCGTAATATTATTAGAAATTGCCTTGCCTTTAGCTGAAGTAAATGACAAAGGAAAAAGTAAAAATAATTTGCTACCAAAATTCATTTGTTTAATTTGCCTTGTCAAATTCAATAATATACCTTATATTAGATGGTTAGCTTAAATAGCTGTAGAAAATAAGCTATACATAATTCAGGTACTTACTTAATACTGATACGTCTTGAGAACCCCTTTATTATGAAAAAAACAAGATAGTAATATCACGAATAACATTATGCGCACTATATTAGATATTAATAATATATATATATATATATATATATATATATATATATATATATATATATATATATATATATATATATATATATATATAATTGCATACACGTGTCATTTGTCGAATTGGAGGAACACAATAAATGTTTAAATAATAGTATTTTAGTGCAGAATATAGACGCTAAATTAGTATATTCCGCAAAGAGAATTTTCAATGAATATGACTACCAATATAACTAGACGAATTTGTTAATCTGCATCATGTCTGAGACAATGGATATCAGTAGCAGGTAATCGAAAGTGGCAAACCACAAACAACGTAATTGATTAATTGATTAGTTATCTATTTAACAACAGAGTAACAACAGAATTGTTGTGTTTCTTGAAGCAATAATAAACAACACTGACAATAACCTGATGTTATATGAATGAGAAAGAAGAATGAGAGTTTTCTGCTATCTGTTATATACGCTGTTCTTTGCTTCACGACACAACCATTAGTTGTCTATGGATCAGTACAAGACGACAATGAATTAAACTTCACGTGGATCACATAATATATAGTGGCATGTTTGTGTGAATGAGGTTTTCGCATAAGACTTGCCAAACCTATAAACTTACGATAGGTCAGTAGGGTGTAGTAGATATTAAACAAATGTCTTACGTAGGCTATACTAGCAAGCTACAACATGTCTTAATCTTTGCAAACATGCATGTGAAATATGTCTCTGTATAGACAAGTGTTATTCCATGTACACAAATATAATCTCTTCAGGGATATGTTTATTTGTGTGCATTGTCTGTCTCAAAGTAATCACAAAATAAATTTCATCATCAGTTTGGTTTGAGAAATAATGGAATGTTTTGCTTATTACATGGATATGGTTCTCGATTATGTAAGGTGCGTGTGTTTACATTATAGTCACATCCCTCCATACCCTGTTGTATTAGTGTGGCTATGCCTTATAGTCGGAATTAGACACTTTTTACTTGCCATCACGGTTCATTGAAAATAGATGAATTGTGTCTGTGATATATATAATAATCTTCACGTATTTTAAAGCCGAGCTTAATGGGTAATGTATGAGTAATTTGGCATCATCCAATACATGAGTTACTGGTTATAAACAATACCAGAGACAATAGAACCAGTGACACATTCCTCACAATGTAGTGTATCTCCTCCATCTAAATAGATAGCAGGGTGATTTGACAGCCACGAGTCATGTCCAATAACACAATGCATCGATTCAAGAAATAAGGTTTTGTAAAGCTTACTTAAGAAGCAAATTATTTTGATATTTTATATTTTCGTTTAAAAGGATATTTGATATTGGTGGATACAGAATTCCAAAATACATCTGATATTTCAGCCGAATATGTGTATGAAAGGACGCACATCAAGTAGTTCATTAATAATACCCAGTTCTATTAACAATTTTTCAGTGTCATTACAGATATATAAATCGTTTTCCATCGAAATTTATTTCGAGAACCATTCGTACATCAACCAAACCTATAATCTCACAAACTCACATAACAGCCAGCCATCCTTAAATGCACGAATCAATCACTTTATATATACATTTTTCCATCCATCAACCAAAAAGTCATACAATCCAGATATCAATCGTAGTTAGAATGAATTAATACCTCCCCTAATCAACCTACCCACGATAAATACTCTCTCTCTCTCTCTCTCTCTCATATATATATATATATATATATATATATATATATATATATATATATATCGCTCTCTCGATTATACGTCAACCTGAATTGGGGTGTATATAGCATCGTGTTTACATGACCTCCAATCCAGGTTAATTGCCCTTCCTTTTTGCCTATGTACAGATCGTGCCCTTAATATTATCTTAGCCTCTCAAATCTAAGGATATTATCAGGCTACTAGAATCCGGAAATTGATCCTTTCCCCCACACGGGTAAAGGCGGAAATACTTATCTAAGGGCTGTAACATAGACACTTAAGACAAAAGATAGCATTTCTCTTTATCGATTTAAACATCTCTTCCCTTGCTACTAAACCGTTGGTGTCTGTTTTCCAATCAACTATTCTTTTCCTCAAATTATTGACCCAAAAGTGATTCGAATGTGTAAACATGTTCATGTGAAAATACCCATTGGACCAAACGGTTGGAATTAAGTAAATATTACATTAACAACGTGTTTGTGTTTTGTTTGAGAGTGGCTCTGTTCGATATAATTTTGTTATATCTTGTTATACTAAAGTGAGCAAAAACAGATTAGGTTTGTCATGTTATTTTATATTCAACTATAATCTACACTTTTAAGTATATGAATATATCATCTTTAATAGACACTCTCTAGAAGTTCAGTTTGAAGAAAATATCACTGTACAACTCTACGTAGTGAGTTCCAATTATAATATTATCTTTGTGTGTGTAGTGTTATGTCTGATGTTGTCATTTTCCGGAATATATGTCAGTAATGAGGCTGAAAATAAATTAGTCAGTCAGTCAGCTATTTTGTCTGTCTATCAGAAAGTGAGTGACTGAAAGACCAAGTTAGTGAGTAAGTGAGTGAGTGAGTGAATGAGTGAGCATGTGTTAGGATGTAAATACATGAGTGAGTGAATGAGTGAGCTAACGAGTGAGTGAGCTGAGTGTGAGTGAGTGAGTGAGTGAGTGAGTGAGTGAGTGAGTGAGTGAGTGAGTGAGTGAGTGAGTGAGTGAGTGAGTGAGTGAGTGAGTGAGTGAGTGAGTGAGTGAGTGAGTGAGTGAGTGAGTGAGTGAGTGAGTGAGTGAGTGAGTGAGTGAGTGAGTGAGTGAGTGAGTGAGTGAGTGAGTGAGTGAGTGAGTGAGTAGTCAGTAGTCAGCCATTCAGTCAGTCAGTCAGTTTGTCAGTCAGTCTGTCAGTCTGTCTGTCTGTCTGTATGTATGTCTGTCTGTCTGTCTGTCGTGAGTCAGTCAGCCAGTCAGCCAGCCAGTTAGTTAGTCAGTCAGTCCATCAGTAAGGCCGCCAGGCAATCAGTTAGTCAGATAGTTAGTAAGTTAGTCAGTCAGTCAGTCGGTCAATCATTTTATCACTCATTAAAATTTATTTCTAACTGGTTAATTGAATAAAAACTGAAAAGATAAATGCTGGAAGATTTCATTATTTTTCCTAAACTCTGGGGATGACATGTCATGATGAAAGAAATTTGTACCTGATCATACATCATCTTAAATGAAGCACAAAATATCTATAAGTTGTAAACTACTGATTGTAGAAAGTCGTATACGAGCAGACAGGAATGTTAAGTTGCAGAAACTGAAAATAATCGAAGCCTGATGCCATAATATGTTAAGTGCTATGTTAAGTGCTGTGATAAGAAAATCCCCATAACACTTGATGATATTCGGTGAAATATCGTACAAAGATATATTTTCTGTAGATGCCCATCGAATACATACATATGGCACTACTTATCCTGAGATATTCGTTAAGCTTAGTATATATTACGCCATGGAAGTTTCGCCTTTCGGATTAATCCTTGATTAACATGACCTTCTCGGAGATCATTCCATTTTCTATTTGAAACACTAAAGACTGTTTCTATTAATGCTATTATGTTAAGAAAAATAAAATCTATAAAATCCTGTTTTTCTCTGTTTTATATTATATTTTTAACAAAATAGTAATATTAGATATTGTATAGTTATTAATCATTATTTGCTATCAGCGGCTTTACATTGAAAACGGAATTAAAACATTTCTTGATTGATATACCACAAAGAGGTTTATAGATATTATACATCCTCTAATTTAGATAAGTGAATATACAGAAATTTACGGAATATTTCTTGACTTGCTGCAAGTTTAATATGATAGGGCAACTTATTCGTCATCACCGGAGTTCGTATTTGGAAATATTTGTTCAGTTGATTTCACGGCACAGTCAAAAGCCAACAATAATCAGATCTGGGCTGCTTGATTACTATAAACATTTCTAAGATCGTTTAAATACAGTGGCATTATTCCGCTCAGTAATTTGAATTTGTCAAAAGATACTTTGTATAATACAACGAAACATGCAGGAAGTTGTTGGCTGAGACCCGCGTCGTCATATCGCAGTTAACCAATCAGAAACCTTGTTACAAAATAATTCCAATGTGGCTTTCTTGTTTATATACAGACTGATTTAGTGATATATGAGGAATATCAATGTTACCGACTGGAATAAAACCGATATTATATGGTTCTTTTGTACGCATAGTGCTAGCAGTTGATCACTGTTTTCCACTGGCCGTAGTGGGATAATCACGCGTGTGTGTGCGCGCGCGCACCGACACACAACCATACAAACATACACAAACACAATAAGAGGGGGTGGATTAAACTAGACAGTTATCTGGTCGGCAGTAGTGGCATTGTTTTAGGCTTCAGCAATAATCAATTATAATTTAATCGCTCCTAAATTATTGCGCCAAGATTGATATGTTGAATTAGATGTGTGATATATTGTAAATAGGTTTGTATGTAATCAACAAAGTCAGTCGTTGGACTTAGCAAATTGCACTCTCAAACTGAAATGTACGAGGAATTATATATCAATATTACGTTTCTTAACTAAATCTGCGACAGCCCAGGTGGACCAAGAGCTTCCAATAAAGTTCTACTGCCCGGTTTGTGCACATGGTAGGCTAACTTGACTCAACGACATCTGAGATAACGAACCGAAATGAATTATGAGCCAACCTTCAGATATAGCCCGATCTGGATCCGTACCCAAGAGCTAGAAGTATCTGGCTAAACGCGCTAACATTGATCCTGACCCACGGACGATTACTACGCCAATTCCCGAGTGAATCTGAGTCAATAAAGAGATCAGAATAGCATCCAGTGTTTAACAACCAACTCTCAGCGAGTTATCTCATAAACACCAAATAGAACCAGAAATTCACTCTGTTCGTTATTGATGATGACCAAAACCCATAATCTAAGTTCAGTAAAATAAATGTTTACACATCACAGTTTTCTAAAACGCAGCGCAGAGATTTTCACAGGAACTTCAATCTCAAACATTTTCTGAAATTCTTCTGGAAAGCTTCCATTGATATCCAGCCGCTAAGAGTTTCTGGTTGCGATGCAAGCCTCACTTAGCCATGAACGTTTTTCGTTGGTCTTTACCTTTTTTAAGAAGGTGGCCATACCGGCCACTATCATTTCATCACTTTGTTCTTATCTTAAAATTAGATACCAGCCCATTTTCATAGCTTAGTCTAGAACCTACTAGCTCTTTGATTTTAGTTTTAACTTTTATTAGTTGATGACATGATCCGATCGCAGAAACGCCAAGGTGCCATAAGGATGCTGCAATAAACATTTATATTTCTTTAGCGCATCAACAAATATAATTGATGACAGGGTGTTCAATGCTGCTGCTGCACTTTTGAATCTTCTTCCTAGTGTCACAGTGTGTCTAAATCTCCATATGTTTTTGTTTCCCATTAGTTCACTAAGTTGTGTTTATCGTTTAGCTGAAGCGCCGGAGAACGGCTATACATCAATATCTTATACGATTATTTTATGTGATTTTATGTTTATTTTTGCTTCTGGTACTGAAGCTATTGTATAAAGTCGAGGTATAATATCTGTGTCATGACCTTATTTGGTTTACGTTGTTTTATTAGTTTCACAACAGTACCCGATTCGCCATTTGTATGTCATTGGAAATTATAGAAAACTACATGGTACTAGAATATTGTGTCAGATAAAGATTAATCATGTGATGTGACATAGCATATCCACATTATTGAGGCAGGAATATGGTGTGTATAATAGACAATCCATCACCAACCGGATACTAATAACATTACGTAATCTCATCACGTACATATCGTGAATCATGAGTTCGATCAGGATTTTGGTATGCCCCAAACGTAAACGCTAGGAAGAATAAAGCCATGTATAATCTAATTGATGAGACCAAAAACGTTCCTCAATGCAGACATTAGCTTTGAATCAGTGTATATTGACGATGCTAACCTTAACCAGACCCAAGAAAATCGATAATCGGAAGTTGTCTGCTATCGAAATCGATGGAAACCAGAAGAACACAAACCTTACCGTAACACTAATATCGCCCACCATGGCGGAAATGCCCCAGGCAGCACTACAGAATGGTCATTGGCAAATGACTCCAGTATGGCCAACCGGGATCAATGGTGTTGACCTCTGGTGGCCGATAATTGTACTAACACGATGACGCCCCTTTCCGTGGTGCAAAGTTATTGTAAATTCGATATATGAGTCCTGCGTCTATTAGAATAATCGAACTACTGCTCCAAAGTCTATCTCATTTAGTCATTCGCGAACTTACTTCTTGTAGGTGATGGAATTCACCATTGTTAACGTTACCATGGTGAGTTGTTGGTTCGGATGCAACTCACCAGGAACCACAGGTCTCTATTTTGTTAGAAAGGTTTTAAGCCAATTAACCTGGATTTGACAACTGTTATGTCACTTTCTTTTTCAATGGCAAAGTACGGTAGGCTAACGATGCCTTAGTCAATATTTAAATTTTAACAATGAACTTCAAAATATTATCGTACAAGCTAGGAATGAATAACACTTTCCGTACATTTTAATGGTCACTGTGACATTGCTGTCAATAGAGCTATGCCACACAAATATGCCGTAAATTGTAGGGCTTTAAAACTTAAATCATCATAAATAAAATCCTTCATGACACGTAGTAAAATTACTCACTGACATTTTACAATTATTTCGTTCGTTTGTCAAAGGCATTATCGTATTTAAATAGAGCTTCACCAGTAATGGAAAGTATTTTGTATGTGCCATCATTAAGTGAAAAGAAAGAACTGAAAAGAGGCAATTTAGTATTTTAATACACTTATAAACATATTTACTGCAGATTAACGTAACAGCATTTCAGCAAGCATATTCACGAGCACAATCTACGAGGATTGCGAAAATCAGCTACTGAGCTTGCCGTAGCATTTGCATCTCATGTATACGTTGAACGGATATCGCTAGCATAATATGCATTATCAACTGAAACCAGTCTATATGACTGTTTCCTGGAAAAATTGAAAACGAAAGGATTATGAGCGCAACTTGACAAATGTCATTACTGATTAAAACGGTTTGAGTAACCTATCGCACTTAGTAGTTGCATGCTTCTTTTTAAATAGAATAATCTTAGTATCACTCCTGGTATAGTTTTTTTTAATGTTATTAAAATGTTGGCAATATTTACCAGTCAAAATATATAAACTGTGAGTGTAATAATATTATTGTAATAATGTTACTGTGATAATGGTAGTGTAGCATAAGTGCTTAGAGCTATATCTGAGTATCTGATTACCTGATGGTCTTTGCTACAGGTAATCACATTTTTAGGTGTTTAGTTTGGCAAATATCTATTAAACCAAAGGACAATCATATATCTAATCATATATATATATATATATATATATATATATATATATATATATATATATATATATATATATATATATATATTTATAGAAGAGAGGGTGTGTATATATATATATATATATATATATATATATATATATATATATATATATATATATATATATATATATATATATATATATATATATATATATATATATATATATATAGGTAGATAGGTTAGATAGATAGACATGGTATTATTCAAGTCCTTAGACTGATTAAAGGAGGTACAAATATATTCGTTGATTGTATGGTTTATTGATTGATGAATGGATAAATGGATGGATGAAATGGTTGATGAATGGATTGAGGAATTGACGGATGGATGGATGGATGGATGGATGGATGGATAAATGGATGGATCGATGGACGGTTGTTAGGTAAATTCGTGAATTGATAGTTTGGTTGATGCACGACATAAGATACGTTAAATAATATATCTTTCGGTTGATCGAATGGTTGATTAGTTTGATTAACTATCAAATGACAAAATCCGCAAGAAATATTGACAATGACAGACGTGCCATCAACATAATCATATACAGTATTAATGATACGACGATTACAGATTAAATGTTTCACTTCATTTTGTGATGTTGATACTTTGTCCATTTCCTGCCTTTGACTATATCGCTTTTTTCCAAGAGTTATAATGAACTAGTTGCAAAGGAAAGTTTTCACTATCTAACAACGGGCTGTTAATTGTTCCGAATGATTGACCCAATGGATACCAGGATAGACCGCTGTAGATTATTAGTGAAGAGTGAACATTTGTCTACTGAATAGTCTTTCCACTGTAAGACCTTATTAGATAAAGTAAGGCGATTATAAAATCCATGTTTTAAATACTACGCCAACTGAAGTACACGCATTATAACAGTGTACATAAACTTAAGACATTTGGATCAGAAAAACATATACGGTGATATTATTATACAAGTTCGGGTTTCATTCTAGAAACCACCTTTATATGTCATCCACGTTAGTCTACCTAATCATATTTAGACATTTGTATCACACAAAGTACGTATTAATGATGTTTCACGTGAAACTTAGACAAACTAATTCCAGCGAATATTAATATCGTTCCTAGTGACAGAATTCCGAATATAAAATATATTGGAAAAAAGAAATATTTTTAAATTGTTTTCCCTGGTTAAAAATAATCGTTCTTCAGACTAATTTCATGTCCATCATGATTCGCGGGAGTCGGGCTTCTTAATTATCAAACCGATATTTAAAGCCTCCCCACCCCCATCCCCACCCCACTTACGATATTTCAGATAACCCTCACCGAGTATCGGAATCACTAGTCAAAGAACATACCAATAAATGATAGATTATCGTTCATCTTCAATCTACTTCCGTTATTCGAAAATGCACAACTGCGCCAAGTTACCGTTTGTTTGTCACGTGATCTGGGAACGAATTCGAATCGCTAGAGGCTGCTGTGGTAGGCCTCTCCTAGATACATTTGGCCTTATGGCTGTATACAATTGTGTCCAGTATACGAATTGCCCGTTGGTTAGGCTACATTTATTGGTGAAAACATATATATATATATATATGGGGAGCGCGATTAATCACGATTCTCGTACTCTGTGTGACTGGTAATAGTAGGATACACGCTCACACTCGCATCTGATAATACAGATACATGAGTATGCATTCACTCGTATGTTAGCGCGTATCGTTGTGTGTGAATTGATTATCTACTGCAAACCAATAATCAAGGTTATTGTTATCTCGGAAGGAATAGACTCGGATAGCTAATGGCACTTGTATGAAAGGATACTCTATGTAAAGGTAAGACCTCCTAATGGGCTATTCAGTTAGGGAGCTATAGTATATATTGCTATATGCTGTTAATACAGGTATGACAATCGTGAGTGGTGACATGAGATACTGTTATGTTGTTGTTATTCTACTTGTTTTCTTCTTTTGTATATACCACAACTTGTGGACCAAATAATCAATAGATATAAGGTAACCACTTAGACACCTGTATGAGTCAGAACTGAACCCATTAACAGGAGGTTTACAGCGTAATATTCTATCGACTGCGCTATATAAATTAATACTGAGTGCTTCTTGGTGCGTGTCTGTGTGAATGCGTGTGCGTGTGCGTATGTGTACCTGTGACTGTGCATGTGCGTGAGTGACTGTGCATGTGTATATGTGTTTGACTGTGTGCGTGAGTGACTGTGAGCACGCGCGCGTGAGTGACTGTGCCCGAGCGCGCGCAACCCGTACACATACCCTAAACCTATAATATATTATTATATTATATATTGATATATACTATATATATATATATATATACATAATGGTTATATCATTGTATATATAATATTATAGTATATGAGCAGCAGTATGATAAGGATCTGTAAATATCCCAATCATACATATATATATATATATATATATATATATATATATATTAAATATAATGATGACAATGGAAGGGGGAGAAAGGGGAAGAGAGATCCTTAGAAATATCCCCAAATCTGTTGTCTCAGACCAATAGTTTTAGTATCAGAACATCATAATCATAGATTATACAACTTCTATCACAGTAGATCTTTCAAATCCCTACATATGAATCCACTCATTATTATCTAAACATAATGTCGACAATACAATAATGATGCTACACAGGACAAACAGTAAGTGATTGACTATTAGTTATTGTACAAAGGGAATATTTTCATCTACCGAAGCTGTGTTTATGTGTGTATATACATGTAGGTGTGTATGTATGTGAGTACATATATATATATATATATATATATATATATATATATATATATATATATATATATATATATGTGTGTGTGTGTGTGTGTGTGTGTGTGTGTGTGTGTGTGTGTGTGTGTGTGTGCGTGCGTGCGTGCGTGTTTTTTGTATTTGTATTTGTGTGGGCTTGTGTTTGTTTCGGAATCCTATATAATCACGAGTGACACATTCTAACATCATTAACGTCAAGGATGACTGACTTCGGAAAAATATTAGATTTGTACCTTCTTTGATATACTCTCGTCACGTGACGTGTGACCTTATTGTAATTCTAGTTCAGTTAGTTTATCTTGTCGTTCCACCTAGCTAACCTCACACTTCCAATACTAAAACAGAAATTTCGAAAGTTATCAACAACAATACCATTGCTGTGGCTACTGATGCTGCTGTTCCTAGTAGTAGTACTAATACTACTACTACTACTAGTGATAGTAGTGGTAGTACTACTACAAGTGCAACAACAACAACTACTACTACTACTACTATCTAGTATTACTATAACGGCTGGTTCTACGTGCTGTATTAAATAGCGCCATCTTCGGTATTATTATCACGATTGTGATCATGATAATAATCATTATTATCATGATCATCATCATCATGAGCATCATCATTATCATGCCAATAACAGTTATCTAACCGGGAAAGTAAAACATATTTTCAAGTAATATTAAGCTTCAAATATTCCAGTTATATACTTAATGCACTAATATCCGATCACTTGACACAATTAAGAGACACCTTGTCGCAGTAATTGTTAATTGTAAAATATCGAACTCTTTAAACGAAGAGTAATATCATTACATTTTAAACTTAATTTTAAGCTTTCAATCGAACTATTTCGTATAGAAGATGTAGTATGCGATAGCTGATAAAAGATGAAGAAGTAAATACAAACTAATTATATCTTCTTCATCTTTATCAACCATTATTGATTTATTGTTCCAAATATTGGACGAAAATAAGGAGAATAATTCGACTCGTTTTCCAAAAGATCAGTAATTATTAATATGAATTGTCGCTGACAGACATAATTTACACATCAGATCGTCAGGTTATTATTATTTGAGACATCCCTCGACATTACGACTACTGACCATTGACGTGTAATGGCTGTTTTCTGTTGATTACAAAATAATATACATTGCGATGATGGTCATTGTTTATGATTGGTATTGTCCAGAGATCTTCTTTACACACACACACTGACATGTCAAATGTAAATAAAGATTATCTGAAAAATGTCATCTAAACTCCCATACAGAGTCATTTCTTATATTAGATATTACATATTATTAAGTTACAGAAAATGACATGAAAGCGAGTTTCCGGCGCTAAGATACGGAAATATATATTAAAGAATGGAACTCTAGATGAAACTAATTAAATTATTAATTTATTATATGAAACGTTTTATTATTTTCTTAATCATGAAGCTTGTCATACGATCGCATTTGCTCAGTTTCAGTAGCATATTACGTATTTGTTTAGATGTAACAATGGCATCGGCCTTACCTGACGATGTCTGCATCATGTCTACCTGATGTCTTCCCATTAAACGAAAATGGTATCCTTTCCTTACGAATTTGGAGATAAACATGAAAAAAGGAGATAATCTATATCCTTTTTTTGACAGGCAGTGCTTTAAATATTGTAACACCTTTACACCCAAACCAATTAACGCTGACATTTTTTACATAGACACTGCAAAGAACAAAATTAGACGTCTCCTTTTATGTATACCATTAGCTAAATCAATTATATTATCGATAACCCATTTGCTTTATTTATCATGTTACTATAATTATTATCTTAGAAAAACCTTTACTTTAGCAGCTGATTATATAAAGGCGAGCTCTTCAATCGATCAAATACCTAGTACTGTCTCTTGTAATGTAAATATTCTAATTAAAGTTTCATGATAGTTATTACAGCTAAATTTAATATCTGGCTGTAGCAGGATATCCCTGTACGTTTACGTATATAGAATGATGTATTGTAACCTCTAGACATTAGATTTGTATTTGGTATCGGCCTATCCTTATATACGATGCTCACATCCCCCAACCTTTAGCAAACTATCAAGTTTTGTCGAACGATTTACCGACCAATTGTGTGATGTAGCTACTAATTAACTAATTGTTTGATTATTATGATTAATTATTAATTACCTGACAGTATAATTGCTTGATTTATTATTGATAGACGGAGCGACGGATGGATAGATTCAACGATTTGTGGGTTGATTTGTGGGTGGGTAAGTGGCGTGGCTTGGGTGGGTAAAGTATTAGGTTGTTTGATGGGTTGGTTGGTTTATGTTTGGGTGTGTGGGGGTGTATTGGTGTTGGGGGGGGGGTATGGACGGACGGACGGACAGACTGACGGGTTGCTGTTTATTTTTAAATGACTCGTTCAATTCCTGTACTTCATCAGCTCAGTTTTTCAAGAGTTAGGATGACGATGGCGTATTGGTAATTTACTAGAAACAGGAAAGTGTTCGGTGCAAATCCGATAAAATGCTGCGAATTTTTCAAACTTGTATCTAGTAACAAACAACGGTATTCTATTATACTACCAGACAAACAAGGGATAATACACGGTAACATCCTATTGGACAAAGTGCTAACAATTCGCGTCTCAGCCAGAATGAATGTCCTTACAATTGTTGAGCTGCTTTCCAAACATAAAATCCTATAAACGAACCAGAACAAATTTCCTGTCTAATCATCAATCATCCACTGAAGTCTAAAGATTATAATATTGAATTTTATAGAATACAGATATAAAGGTTTTTAAGAACTACATATCATCCTGTTATTGTATAGTAATATAAAGCAACTAAATATCGTAATAAAATACATCTTTTAGTCAGTAATACTTTGTTTAAAATTAGTTTTATCAACATCTATAAAACACTTTGAGGCGACAAAAGTATTACATTTATTGCTTATAGAATAATTCTCAAAACGAGGAAGCCCATTTCTCGGCCTTTAAATGATTCTTAAGATTAAATTGTTTGCATTTAATAACTACTCAGCAGCGTGTGAATCGGAGTGATTTAAAACGTGACTGGCCCATACAGACCAGCATCAGGAATGCTGGAATCCAATCATGTCCACAGACACCACGAGGCAAGCGGGGAGGCATAGAACGTTCCTTATAGTGTCTTATTGTATCATATATGCGTTCTTCCGTCAGGGGAAGAGGACCTGACATTAATATCATTCTACAAGTACAATATATTGACAATCCTGGTGTAGTTAGTGGGAATAGGGAATTTCTCATGCACATCGTGGAGTGAGGAACACGACGTTGGTCCTCCTTGAAACAGTATGTATCCCTCACCAGAACTACTACTGGTACCAATATCATGCTTGGTGTGCTCAATTGCACAATCTACCAGCAAAAAGGTAGATCGCGTCCATGAGGTTATCATTGAACATGACACTGATATTCTCGCATTAACAGAAACGTGGCTCACGTCTGCTAAAAAGATGAGTTATTTGTCAAATCACTGGCTTTATCTGAATGCAAACTATACAGTGTTCCTCGTAAAGGCATCAATAGCTATGGCGGTGTCGTAATATTGTACAAATCCAATCTAAAGGTTAATGCCAGGTCTTCTACTAATGGCGGAAAAACGTTGGAATATTGTATGATCTTGTTCCAGAATAACTACAAATGTCTGAACGTCGTAGTAATGTAAAGGTCATCACCATTAAAGAAGAATAACATTACTCACCAACATGTTTATGGATGAGTTTAATACGATCATAGCTTGATCGTCTGGACTCTGCTGGTGAGCTTGTTCCTGTCGGAGATCTGAACTTCCATCTCGCTAGCCATCTGATGGAGAATCGAAGAAGCCTCTTTCATTATTGGAGTCCTTGCACTTCACTTCAGAATGTATCGTCGGCAACACGCCGTTCTGGTCACGTTTTGGATCTCATTATTTCCAGGATACACGGTCAGTGATATGAAAATCAGACCATAACCTGTTACTGTGTATGATACATCATCCAAAGCCGTCATCCATGTTGGTAACTGTTACCACTAGGAAGGCGAATGACCATAAAGATGGCTGACATACAACAGGAATTAAAATCCCTTCATCATACCACTACAACCAATCACTGACTCGTATCCTTGATCATCATGCTCCTGCACGAGAGAAGACAATCATCATTCATCTTTCACAGCCATTGTTTTCCGACGATATACACAGAGCTAAAGGTGATAAACGGGGGAAAAAAAATACTGGAAGCTGCTGAAGCTAAATTCTATAATAACAAAATTGCAGAGTGTGATAAAGACTCCAAAGCTGTGAGTCACGTGATGAAGGAAATTCTCCAGCAGCAGAAGGAAGTAAAACTTCCCTTCCACTCGTCAGCAAATCATCTTGTCGACAGATTCGCTCATTTCTTTCAGGATAAGGTATCCAATATCCGTGCTGGTTTTCCTGACATGAAGTATCCATGCGACTTTCATGTTCAACTTACTAAATGCTCTATCACGGAGTTTTCTCCTATCAGCTAGGTTTAATTATAACGCATTGTCATGAACACACCTTCTAAATGATGTTCACTGAACTAATTTCCCACACGTATGGTCAAACAGGTCATGGGCCCACTTCTCCCATTAATACACGTATGGTCAAACAGTGGCCAGAATATCTCCTCTCATGAAGAAACCTTACTTGCATAGCGAACATCTCCAGAACTAAAGACCAGTTAACAATCTTTCACTACTCTCCAAGTTATCGGAGAAATTTGTCGCCTTCAAGCCTCAACCCTACATGGATACTCGTGGACTCCACGACCCAACACAGTCTGAATATAGGACTGGGCATAGCACAGAAACAGAACTCGTCAGTACCATTAACAAACCTTGACAAACATGGTGTTGTCATTCTGGTTCTGCTGGACCTGGGTGCATCATTTGATACTGTCGACCATAGTGTCCTATTAGACAGTATGCTGTCATTGCAGGGTATTGGCGGTACCGTGCTTAGGTGGTTTAGATCATACCTGACAGGACGCACTTAGCAAGTTTAGATTGTAATTTTTCTTTTATTTGGTATGCCACAAGGTTCGGTGCCTGGACCGATTTTATTCCTCACCTATGTGTTGCCGCTTGCTCACCTTATCCGGTCGCATGGCCTCCACATGCATAGTTACGCCGATGACACTCAACTGCTTGGCTTTCCAGAATCCCAAGAATGCTGATACCGTACTTAGTGGTTGCATCAAGTTTGAGTGATGATTGGCAGATAGTAATGCATGGATGACGAATAATAAACTCAAGCTCTCTCAACAATGATAAGACTGAAATGATGTTGTTTACCATGACATCATCACTGGATGATGTTAACATCACTTCACTTGAAGTGGCTGGGATTCATATTCACGTTTCTGATGACCCTGTGAGAAACCTTGGTGTTCTACTGGACAATTATCTGTCCATGTGTTTCCAGGTGAACAGGCTGGTTCAATCAGCATGCTTACATTTGAAGAAGAAAAACATTGGGCAAGTTTGAAACAAACTCACCGAAAGTTCCACCAAATCGTTAGTTCAATCACTCGTTATCTCCAGATCGGACTGCCGTGACAGGTTACTTTGTCGTCTTTCTATTCATCGGGCGACTAAGCAGCAATTGGTTCAAAAGAAGGCGCCACGATTTGTTACCCTGACGAAGAAGCGAGACCAAATAACACCTGTACTATGTATGCTCCACTGGCGAATCAAATTTGTATTGTCACTTGAGGCTAGTTGTAACCTTCAGCACTCCAGCTGGTTACCTGTTAACTTAGAACCACTGTATTATAGTATTTTTTCCCAAACACACATTCATCAGACAGCTGGACTAGAGGATGGCTGCCAAGAAATGGAGGGAAAACAAGAACAAGATTGGCGTATTAATACATAACAACCAGTGAACCGGCTACGTCATGGCGCCGCACATAAATAGTCGAATCTCTTTTAGCGAAATTTTCATTGAAATTTGCGTCTGTAGCTTTCTATCGTGCGAGAAAATGCATATGTCATTGTTTTTCACGTGGAATGGGTTTATCCCAGCACTCGTGCCGGATTTCGGACACCTTGTGCTGGGATAAACCCATCCCACATGAAAAACAATGACATAAGCATATAATCTGACACTATCTCTTGTTTTAAATCTCGCCTAAAAACTCATTATTATAAACTAAAATACCCAAACTAGTCAATTTGCGTACTCGTGTGTATTTATTACTTATTTTATTATTTTCTATCTATCACAATCATATCTATGTCATTTTTTGTTTGACACTATAACCGCCTCTTTAGCCACATAGGTAGGACGTGAGACTATGGCTAAGGTCATTCGGTGCGGAAGGTCGCAGGTTCGCGCCTCAGCCGTTGCACTATAGTAGGTTGAGTTTTCCATCCAGCCAGGCAAGTGCCATGGTTTTCATTTATTCTAAATTCTAATTTTATTGAGATTTAGTCTCCGCGGGGAAGCTATAAATTACAGACCGTATACGTCTCCCTCATTTAAGGTTGCCAGCCACGTAAAATAACTGCCATTTCGACCATTTTTGTTTTAAACTGCCATTTCAGCCATTATTATTATATTGCACTATTGTCAAAGCACTTTTGGACAATTCTGGAAACGCGCTATGCAAAAGTCAATTTATTATTTTTATCATAATAACTGAAAGCTACATGGATATTTTAATGTCCCTCCCATAGCCCCCCCCCCACACTCAATAAAGATACTTAGGATATCCACCTCCGAGTCCCGGAGATCGCTGACTGAGGTACATACGCGACACCTTATCCGGTATTCCTCAATACGAAACAGCCCCGAGCTATATCTCTCTTTTGTCACGTGCTCCAATAATCTATTAGAACTGCTAGAGATAGCGGAGGGTATCCCAGAACTATATGTGACTAATCAGAAGGCGGAGATTACTGGCGTCCAATCGGAACATTTCCAGTTTCGTTATATAAGTGTTACATCAAGCTGTGACAGCTGTATGTATACAGATAGTAGACATTCACCTTTTCTGAACCTTAACTACGGAATAACGTGTTATATGAGACTGCCGACAATGGTCTATATGCCCATATCCGTACACAGAAATATGGACGCGTTCACGGATAGTATCACCTAAATGTGTACTATTTGTGATAAAAGAGTGACCATAAACGTGTGTTGTAGTCTACGTAGGAGCCTCAACTGAGGTTAATCCCTTGGGAACGTTTAGACTTTGAGACTGTCTAATCGGGTGGTGTTAATTGGCGCACAAACATAGTACTAAGGATCCTGTGTTAATATGTCAATTGTGTACATAAACCACTAAAGCGTAACTATGATCAGGATTGTCTTTCTTGTGGCTCAAGTAGTATGACGTCTATATACTGACTTTCAACGTAAAGGTAGGTCAACCTAATATGATATTTGTGCAACAAGATAACATAAAGATGATTGTATTGTGTCAACACAGATACGACTCAAACGTTAAATAGTAGTGTATGCCAGTAATGCAATTATAATAGGTGTTGCATTTTGATAGGTGTCAGGTGTCATATATACAGAAAGAGAGAGAGAATGTTTGTGTGTCAGTGTTTGTGTATGTTTGTGTGTTTGTGTTTATGTGCGTTTGTGTGCTGTATATGTGGGGGGGGGGTGGGTGTAAAGAACTTGTCATCTCATAAGAATCACTTTCGCATTATGTATTTTACGTTACATCTTTGCAGAGTTATGTGGATATTCACCAATGATGTATTTCTCATAAACCAACGAACCAGGATGTGTACATTGTAAACGAAGACTCCTGTTCCATTGATAGTTATTATTCTAGAAATTATTGTACATTTAATATATATACAACTATCAAATATCATTCAATCATTGGTGATTTCTATAGCCTTTGAACAGGTTAGCAATTTGAAAATATATCGGGATTTTGTTAACGGAAAAGCTTTTATTTGACACCATTGCTGATATGAGCCATTATACTCCATTTTAGCAGCCAATGAAGCATATATTGTTCTTCAATGTCGGTGTGACTATGTCCAATTTAAACATTTAATAAAATGTACTTGAGGTTTTCGTTATGTTTACATTCAATATATAGGAATAGTATTGCTCTGATGTTTTGTTATATAGAATCATCGTCTCTAGTCATGATCTTATATAATCAATCAATCTAATGATATAGTAGATATGTTTCTAAGATAATCAATATCCTTTATCAAAGCTTAGATAGGGATAAATTATTAGATATACTAGTAAAGGTGAATTGAAGAAAAGGTTTGACAAAAAAAAGGTTTAAACACCGTATACAAATCACGCCCGTATGCGATCTGTTTAGCAGTGCGTATGTTATCCTGCCAAGTATAAAGGATTAATTTATTCCTGGACTGAAAGATAAATTTAGTCATAAAATATAACAATTCAGGTGCAATTTCTCTCAGGCAACATATAACTGACTGTATTATATTTATAGTACTTTTTTGTATTTTACTTCAGACCGAGTATTGAATTTCAGACAAAGATTCATGGTTCCTATGACGATTTTGACAACTAAATATTATCAGTTACAATAAGAATGCTTCATGTGTAATTATCCATGCAGTTGAATGGCAGTATTAATGCTACATTTATTTTTTTAACTTATAGACTCATTCTATATATGTCACTTACGGTAAAATATGTTCTCTTCGTATTTAATACAGGAACATTTCTTTGCAACAGTCTAGCATAAAGTGCCCATAAGTAATGCATGTAACATTATAGACATTAAAATTAGACATGAATTTAATACGAATGTTAGCACTTATTTAGTTGCAATCCATGCAAATTCGTTACATTGTTTGCCGGTTTTGTACTCTTCCAATGTTCACCATATCACAATATTGTGTCACATCAGTTACTTTTCACAGATGGTATATGCTTGTATAGAAAGCTATTGATAAAATTGGCATTACGTACAAATTGGTAGTGCTAATGTTTTGAATAAACGATTATATACAAGAGTAATAGACATTTGCTGTTACATGTCTGTCGAACTGATACCGTCAGCAGTTACATGATCAATCGAATACCTAAAATTGTGATCACAAATACCAGCTGATAATAGATCACGGTCACATGAAATCAATCGAGAACAATATTCCATGGCGCATCAAATGTTACTGAGAATATCGTAAATAATCACCGAGTGAATAAAAACTATAATAGGTGTCGAAATGACGTTATGATCAATATTGATATGGACTGAATGAATAATGGACTAACATAAAATAAATAACGTTAAAGGGGATGTCGATGTTGGCTGGAATATACTCATATATTTTAGTATGAGAACGAGTGTGAGTTGGCTTGATTAGCGTTTGCGTTGATTAGATAGAGCTGGAACATCTCAAAGAAATGCTATGGTTGATGAAAGCATACTTAGATGAAATTGTGGTTAGGTTGACTAAGTGCCAATCATCTCGAATTTTGTTTACGAGCTAGTTAATTTGATCCTAGGTTTATATATGTGTGAGTGTGTGTGTGTGTATGTGTGAGTGTGTATGTGTGAGTGTGTGTATGTGTGTGTGTGTGTCTCTGTGTGTGTGTGTGTGTGTGTGTGTGTGTGTGTGTGTGTGTGTGTGTGTGTGTGTGTGTGTGTGTGTGTGTGTGTGAGAGAGAGCTGACCTGAATCAGATCCAAAATTGACCAGACCTACATATCCTCACATTGTAAATTTAAAGCTTTATTGACTCCTAAGTTTAACAAACTTCAGTCTTGTACATAGATTCTAGATCCTCTAATACATTCACTTACTATGTTAAGTCATGGTCGAATGACCAAAGTAATTAATGAAAGAGATTTCTAGCAGACGAATTATATGGAGAAGAACTGTATCGAAAACAGAAACTCACAAATTATGTCCTTAAGTTGTATCATAACAAACAAAAAGCTCCTTAATGTTTGATAGAAACAAAGATTACAGAAAGTTCCTTTAAAACCGAAATTTCAATATTCGAACTCCAACTCTTAGACTAAATCATGTCATTTCTTGGGATAATGGAATGTTTTTATGTAAGATCATTATAATCATCACAATGTATGGGTCATATGACTGAATCTCTGATATACTCCCACCTCCACATCCGCAACATCCCCCCCTCTCCATTCGTCCGTCCTTCACTCTCTTACTCACTGAATCACTGTTTCACTCACTTCCTCCATCAAACCCTCCGTGCCTTGCGTTCTCACTAACTGCACCTTTCACTCACTAACTCACTTAGTTAATCACTCAGTTACACACTCATTCACCCACTCACTCACTCACTCACACACTTACTCATTTATTCAATTTCACATTCACTCATTTAATACTTCCTGCACTCAATCACTCGACCAAGCAACACATATATTAATTATTCAAACAATTACTCAATCGCTCATTCATAAAGCTACTAAGTAACTCTAGCACTCACTCACATTTCTCATTGAATCTATCTCCCGTCATAAACACTGTTGAGTTGTTTCATCTTGAATTACTTCGTTTAATAATTGTATACAATCACCAACAATAGCAGCCATTACATTAAGAACTAGCGCTACAATAACAATACTAAATATTGTTTACTACTACTACTACTACTACTACTAGACAACTAATACTACCATTACTATTATTACAATTATATTAACAAAACAACAGCTACTATTACTTCTATTTTGGCAATTATTAGTGTCAATTGTATAACTACTAAACTGTCTTCGTTCATGTTACACCCGATGCTATCAATGATAATCATGTTACTACTATAACAATAATTACTACATCAGCTACTACTACTACTACTACTTCATCAACTATTACTACTACTGCTACTGATACTACTACTACTACTACTACTACCACTACTACTACTACTACCTACTACTACCACCACCACCACCACTACACTACTACTACTACTACTACTACTACCACAACTAATATCACTACTACTACTACTAATACTAATACTAATACTAATACTTCTACTACCACAACTACTATCACTACTACTACTACTACTACTAATACCACTACTGTGTCATTTATTATTACCGTTACTGCTATTTTCAGTTGTTCTATTCATCATTATTTCTAATATAATTAATATAATAATCATCATCATCTTCATCTTCATAACCTAAAATCAACATCATTTCTACAGGTGATGTTTAACCGTTACTCTAAGTGATATGTTATAGTTAACATAGAGACCATTGATGAACTCAAATAATTAAGAAATATTACATTTTGGATACGTTATGTAATACCATGGAATGAGTGCTGTAAACATTTGGTAAAATAATAATTTCAAAGAAAAATTAATAATATTTAAGTTTAGTCATTGTTTATATATATATATATATATATGTGTGTGTGTGTGTGTGTGTGTGTGTGTGTGTGTTGTGTGTGTGTGTGTGTGTGTGTGTGTGTGTGTGTAAAGAGAGAGAGAGAGGGGGGGCAATAGAATTTCAATAGGGCTATACTTTGAATTGTCAATATATTTACTCCATTTGGCGCTCCTATGGCTGTAAGTTTTTATAATATAAGGTTTTTTTGTTGGATTTATCCATTCATGGGGTTCCTGATGAAATCCAGTTAGGTTGTCATTCCGACAACCTTAGGGAAAGTTTTTATATACATATTGTGCCTAATTATCGAATTTTCTATTTTCTTTTCAATATCGTCGAAAATTTGCACAATACAGTCATCAAAATGGTATCCATACTTATATTTTCAAAGTCAGGGATTAGGATAAACACTATTATGAACTATTAGCATATATATTTATTCTGAATATGCAAATTAGTCATTGCCATTATCGCAAAACCTAGTTTATACAATATCTCTGACAATTTGCATGATAATGAGATAAAAGTTGTGTCTAAATCCACATTTTTGTAATGCCAATTAGCTAACAACACCATTAGCAAAACAATTATTTACTTCAAAATATTTACCGATTTGCATGATAATGTCACAGAAATAGTGTACATAGAGATCTTTTCATAGTCAAGGGTAACAATAATCCTATCATCAAATGCACTGTGATTAATTTATGGGGAAATAAATCTTGTTTAATCTAAAAATATATGTATCTCCTAAGTTAATTTACCTTTATCAAAAGAGCACATACATTCTACTATAATGATACTCAATAAACATCTGTGTATGACATGTCACTGAATGGATTGATTCATTCCCAGTAGCTGTCTACCTCACTTATGCCATGCAGTACTTGTAATCCTAAGAAGCACCCAACTCATCAGCACAAACCAAACGCAACGAGGAAGGTGAGAAGAGTCCGAAATATGTCTCTGATGGTCGACAGCGGATTGGTGCAGAGCTGGAAAAGTATTCCCATCCACTATCAATCAACAGTGATGTACTTCACAATATTGCACCTACAAAACTTACTCCAAGGTTGTCGGAATGACAATCCAACTGGATTTCATTAGTGACCCGATGTGATGATAAATCCACCAAAAATCCTTATACTATGGAATATTTAGAGGTTCGCAAAATGGCAAATGGGTTAATGGTACTAAAGCATCAAAGCCACTTTAAAATAGTTTATCAAATTTAAAAAATCTGTATCTGTCGTTCTTCAGAAAGGTGACATTTTATTTTACAAAATGATTAATCGGAGATTTTAGTTGATGCTATTCTAAAGAAAAATAAATCGTGCAGTGATCCAGGTGTCCCATCAGCACAGTTTTTGATAAATCTTAATAGTACTACACTATATTTAGAACTCAAGATGTTTCCGTCATATTCCAAAATTGATTTACGATTTTTAGCCGCATCATTATAAATTCGCTCAATATTGTTGATGTTCTATTCGTGATTACACCGAAGAAATAATTACACTAGATTATGCGATAGATAATAAAAACGCGATAAAAACTTTATTATTGAGCAATAGTGATGTTGTTTAGAGACAAGATGGAATATTATCAAGTGAAACAGATAAGACCTATTTCATCATCATCCAACATTAATAATTCATTTTTCAATCCATAGCGAGCAAAAGGTATGGACAATTTGCTTGATCTTCAAGACTCAGAGATATCTAAGCCAAGGTACCTTGAACAAAACAAAATTTAGTAAGATTTGTTTGTGTTCATATAAACGTCATAATAATAATAATAATAATAATAATAATAATAATGTATATTTAATATAGCGCCCTTACTAGCAGGAGCCATTCAAAGGCGCTGTACAAATAATACGTAATATAATAATACCCCAAATAATGTATGTAAAAACCCTGTAATGATTTAAAAGATAATAATTATTTATCTGTGAAAGCGACCTTAAATAGGTGTGTTTTTAGAAGAGACTTAAAATGTCCCAGAGCAACACTAAACGCACAATCACCATATGACTTGAGCCGAGACACTGGCACCTGCAATAGTATCTGACTGGATGACCTGAGTTTTCGGGATGACTTTCTAATGGAAACCAGTTCACACAGGTATTCCGGCGCCATATCATTAATAGATTTATAAGTTATTAACAGAATCTTAAAATGGAGACGCTGTCTAACAGGAAGTCAATGTAGTTTTTGAAGAATTGGGGTAATATGATCATATTTTCAAGTATTTGTCACTATGCGAGCTGCACTATTCTGAATTCGCTGAAGGCGATTAATGTTATAATCAGATATGCCATATAACAGGGAGTTACAATAGTCTATACGAGCTGTAACAAAGGCATGGACTACAGTTACAAGTGATTCTTGTGTCAAGAATGCTTTTAAACAGTGGATGTTCTTAAGATGGTAGTAGACAGCTCGTCATACTGATGTGACATGTTCATGCATGTTAATACATTGGTCAAAAATAACCCCTAGATTTTGTTACTGACCCATTAGGGGTAATCGACCATCTCTATATTTTCTTCAAACCAGACTCGAATTGTATACACGGGATTGGTTTTATTTATATATCTACTATTAATTTGTTATTTACCCGTTTTATTATTAATGGTATTGCACGTTTAGGAGACAAACAGCAATACATGAATTCTATAATCTTCCATTGTGTGGTACTAATGTTGTATGAGGATCTTCTATTGTGTGGTATTAAATTTGTATGAGGATCTTCCATTAGGTGGTATTAAATTTGTATGAGGATCTTCCAGTGTGGTACTAAAATTGTATGAGGATCTTCCATTATGTGATACATATGTTGTATGATGATCTTCTAATGTGTGGTACTAAACTTGTATGATGATCTGCCATTGTGTGGTATTAATTTTGTATGAGAATATTCCATTTTCTGGTACTACATTTGTATGAGAATCTTCCATTGTGTGGTACTATATTTGTATGAGGATCTTCCATTGTGTGGTACTAATTTTGTATGAGGATCTTGCCATGCATGACCTGTTGTGGTTTTTAATTTTGATGTTCCCACTATCAGGTTATTTTATCAAAGGTGGTGACCATAGAATGTGGCATTACTCAGTAACGTATCAGAAAAGAAGCAGGAGTGATCCATATTCAATGAAGTATCCAGTGGAACAAATCAATGTGCCAGCGGTTGTAATGGCATTACGAGATCATATCACGATTCTAATGCAAGTCACGGATTGAATATAACTCTCAGATGATCGCTAATAAAAAGCTGGAAAGGCAAAGACATAATGATGTAATACCAATCGATCCCAAATACAGACATACATTAGGATACTTTCCTGTTGTTAGCCATAAACAAATCAGTGAATATCAATTGACTTGATGTCTTTCAGGTATATGCCTCATCCCATTTGTTTATTAATCAGATTCATAACTCTAATATCACCCGAAGTTATCCCGACAGAGTTACCGTATGTTCATTGGCAGGTGTCGCCAATACGACGAACTTCCGTCATTTGGTCTGGCCTCTTGTGGTTTTAGCCAAAATGGCATCCTCTCCACAGCTACGAGGCAATCACAGACGCCATTGTGGATTCGACATCAAAGCTATATTTCGATTAGAATAATCGAATATGCGCTACAATTGCTATCATTTACTTAATCAGGTAGTAGTCACCTGTTGCTGATAAATCAACTCTTTGTTGAAGTATCTCTGCCGAATGGCTAGTTCGGATGTAGTGCCAGGTGTTGACTACAAACACAGTCATCAGATTATATCTGACGCATTACTTTACCATACCAGAGCTAATCATTAGCATCTAATGAAATTCCTCTGTTGATTACGAAAAAAGACATATTGTTTTGCTGGTCACTGTTGCAATTAAGAAAAATAAATAACAGTTTAGAAGTAAAACATCACATAACATAAAGAAAACATAGCACATTCCTCAGATGGTATTTAACTTATTATTAAAGAATATTCAAGATATATAGGTGTCACCGAAAATCGAAATCAATTTAGTTTTAGAAGAAGTCAAATAATGTATTTATTTATTAAATCAAATGTTGTTTTCTGAAAGATTCACATAGAGATAATATCACATCAACTGAGTTTCAATAGCAGATATATATATATATATATATATATATATATATATATATATATATATATATATATATATATATATATATTATTTCTTAAAAGTCCCATCGATGCTTACCCATTAATATACAAAATATATATTTTCTGTACGTATTTAGTCATAAGCATAACAAAAAGGATAATTTATATCCTTTTTTGACAGACAGTGCTATATATATTGTAGCACATGTTTACCCAAACGAGTTACCGTTGACGATGTCTATATATAAACTGCAAAGAACAAACTTAGAAGGCCATCTTCTGCGTATGTCATTAGTTAAAAGAATGTAAATCTATTACTGATAACCCGTTTAGTTTATGTAGCATATTAATACCTATAATATATTATGAAGACTTTTTGCGAAATTCATTTTAGCAGCTGATCATATAAAGGATAGGAACCAACCATAATAACTGCCACTGGCTATATCAGGATATCATTGTATCTTACGTGTATATAATGGTGAATGCTATCTTCTAGCCATCGTACTTATAATTTATCATCAGCTTATCCTTCTATATGATGGTGATATCCCAATTGTAATATTCATATTTATTAAACAAAATTATCAAGCCATGATGATACATTAACTGACGAATGGGGTGGGGGGGGGTTCTATTAATTAATTAGTTGCTTCATTATGAGTTTAATTACTTGATTGCTTGAATTATTCATCGATAGATGGACAGAGGGCTGAAAGTTTGGATGGATGGATGGATGGATGGATGGATGGACGGACGGACGGACGGACGGACGGACGGACGGACGGACGGACGGATGCGATTTCAGTGTTTGATTGCTACATCAGAATAAGGCGAAATTATATTGAGGCAGTTTAAGAATTTGTCACTTCGCTGATTTATCATCTCACTATTTCAAAGGTTTCGTTGATGCTGAGATAACTGGTAGTTACTAGAAACAGGAAAGTTCTCGGTTCGAATCTAATAAAAGGCTACCAATATTCCATGTAGTCCGTGATTATCTGAGCCAGCATATTAGTGCCAAGTTGGACTTTTCTAGATTATTGTGTATTACATACAACTAGCTAGTAATTAAAATCGGTATACTATCATTCTACTATATTGTATACTAATATTCTACCAGAATGTGAAGACAAAATGTATGGGATTATCCAATGTGGCAAACTGGTAAAAAGTCAAATTAAGATGGTTCTTGAATCTAATATCTCGCGTTTAATCAATCTTCATAGATAACTAAAAGCTGTAAGGATATTAACCCCCCCCCACACACACACACACAAAGCCCATGAAGATATATATAGAATACTTGCCACCCACTAACGGGGGATCGCTGGATGATGACCTACCAGCGGAATTCTATCTCAGCTCATCAATCCAGATCCGGTATTCCAGAGAACCGAACTGGGCCGACCTATATCTCCTTCGTCGCGTGCTCTAGGTGGCGATTCTATCCGCTAGAGACCGCTCCTGTATCCCACAACTGGACGTGATTGGCTAGAAGGCTTTGGGTGCCGACGTTCAATGAGAACATAGCCAGTAGTTGGTCTTATTAGTGTTATACCGCGCTGTGACAGCAGTGTGTATACGGATGGTGGTCATTCACGAGTTGTTGAACCTTAACTACGGAATAACGTGTTATATGAGACTGCCAACAATAGTGTATATGCTCATGCCGGCACACGGAAATGTGGACGCGTTAACTGATAGTAACAGCTAAATGTGTACTATTTGTGATACAAGAGCCACACTAAACATATGTTGTCATCTACGAATCACTGTTTAGTTATCTTCAACTGAGATGAATCACTCAGCAAACATTTAGACTTTGAAGCTGTCATTGGTGGTTCTAATTGGGGTTTATTGGGCGAACTGAAGATATGTCAGTTTTGTATATAAACAATAAACTCTATACATGTATATATGATAAGGATTGTTGTCACTATGACATACACAGCTTGGAATAATTAGGAGGTCGTGTATAGGGAGGGATAGAGTGGTTCGTATACAAATATAAGGATATTAGATTAAAAGGTAAGTCCGACTGATATATATTATTTGCGCAAAAAGGTAGCATACAGATCGTTAACTGTTGTCAACAAAGACACGACTATCTTGTGTACCTATAGGTCACGTTATTGATGTTAGTATTTTTAGTATTGTATTTTGTTAGGAGGCGGTTCTTATTGTTGTTTTAAGTTAACATCTTTATCTATAGTAGATTGAATGATCTAAGCAATTTCCAGAGGTAATGTTACTTACTACTAGATATTGCGGATACCTTTTGTTTTGTTAACAGTATATAATGTAGATGTATGAACGTGTATTTTAATGTATATATATATATATATATATATATATATATATATATATATTTTAATGCGTGTGCGTGTGTGCGGTGTGTGTGTGTACGTGTGTATGTATGTATGTATGTGTGTGCATGTGCGTGCGTTTGTGTGTGTGTGTGCGTGCATGCGTGCGTGAACTCAAACTCTGGGCAATTCATCAGGCGCTACTAAAGATAGACAAACGGCCTTTCTTGGTGAGACATGTGTAATGTGTCGCCAGTCTCTAAGTCGCTTTGCAACAATATTATAAAAAGGGAATCACGTAGAATCGCAGATCCTGACAGCAACCCAACCAGGTCGAACTACGGTAGTTGTGAAATATTTGTGTTCACTGCCTAGTCAGTCCTATTTATAGTATCTTTAAATTGCTGTATGTTTCCTTAAGACAATACATTATACCTCAAGGATCCATTTGTCCAACTAACTGGCAGCTGTTGTGAAGCAATAATTGATCAAGCTGATGGCTTAATTGCAATTAAGAAATTGCCATTCGTGATAAAAAGACTGTTGTATATATCGTAATAGTAAGTTTAAATGAATATAATGACATTTCCAAACCAGATCTAGAATTTGCTATTAAAATTAAATAATTTAACAAATGTTTTTCAAGCTAATTAACGACAAGTAGAGTTTAGTTAGCCTCGAGTGTCATAGCACAAACTGGACTTAACTGGACTTAGGAAATATAATTATGTTCCCAATTAATACTAAGCTGAAATGTATATGCCACTGAAGCTGTCATACAAACCCAATGCCACTGTTTGAGATGCTAAACGTTGTTTCTATTCCTGAGACAAAAGTACATATAATACTTTTATAGCATAGTATGGGTGCTACAGCTACGTAAATGCTGAATTACCAAGCCGATCACCTAAACGGCATCCCTCCCAAGACACAAATATTGCATTCAATATATAGAATTGTCCTTAGATCAAGATTTATTAGAAAGCGTAGACCCGGAGGGTTGCCGCATCGACGCACAGAAACCAGAACTTTTCAGTCGCAGCATAATACACCTTGTGATATTATTTGCTGGACGGCTAAATACTTCATAAGCATATGAAATGAAATAAATACTATGACCCGTCCATCACTAACTATTCCATGGTAATAATTATTAAAACCAGAATTAGCCAAAATTAAAGGAACCCACAAAACCCAATGTTTGTTGGAGATTTTAATCTAGATATCGACTAATGACCATGAAACATTACCTCCCTCCGAGTAGAAACAGTACATAGCCAATGAATTATCCAGTGACAAAGATCAATATTCCTCAGATTACAATGACTTTAGGATATCATGGCACGACTTAGATGAGAATCACGAGTTTCATGTCACTCTTAGACTATCCATCTCAAACGAAATGGCAAGAATGCAAAGACAAAATGTCTAATTGATACGAGTCCAGTCGATCCCCAATGCCGACATAAACCATGGTACTTTCCCGTTGCTAACCAAACACAAAACACCGTAGATCAATTAACCGGAAGTCATTCAGCGTCAGGCATGAAGCCGTCGAATCGTGATTCTAAATTTGCAGGTCTGGTCATAACTCTAATATTGCCCGCCAACTGGAATTTTCCGCGAGAGATGTAACCAATATTACAAACTTCGATCAGTGGTGCTGACCTCTGGCGGCCACGTCGTGGTTTTAGCTGCCACGTAATATCCGCGGTCGTCGTAGAATTGACAAGAAAACCCTACTTAGTTATGCTCCATAGTCGCTGTCATTTGACCATATTTATAGTTACTTGTTGCTTGTAGCGCAATCCTCTTTTGTTGACGATGTTATGGCGAGTAGCTGGCTTGGACTGAACGCGCTAGGTGCTATCCGCGTCTGTGAAGCTCTAATGATCGGAAACCGCCAGGTTCTATTTGTCACATCCGTTGACCTTCCGACGAGTAATCAAGCAGACGCAGTGAAATTCAGCGGTTGATTACAGAATAAGATATGTCGCTATGATAGACATAAAATAATACTGTTACCATACATCCCATTGATAGAAGGGAAATTAAAAATAGACATCAATAGAACATCGTGTAAGATGAACAAATTAGTTCAGGACACTTCTTAGCGTGCACATTACCTATTAAAGAACTGAAGAACAGATTATAGGAAGCCAACTCTCTATTGCCAAGGTATAGTAAGATTGTAACATTTAAACCAATTTCCTATTTAGATTGAGATAAATAAATAAAATGGATGGGTTGGGTTTTGGGTGGGTGGGTGGGTGGATGGGTGGGTTACCAGTGTTTGGACGGTTGAGTGGGTGAGTGGGTTTAGTGGATGGGTGGATTGATGAATGGATGATTTCTGACTTTATTGAATGCTTGACGCGTCACAATGACGCCTACAGACAAATAAGCAGGATTCCACAACGTCAAGTCAAGATAAACTCACTGTCCTATCATCTAACATCTGATAAAGAAGGCCAATACACATTTACCAAACCTACTCTCCTTTAAGCGTCTAATATATTTAGCGAAAACAGTTTACTTCAGCCTGTGATTCTGTCGCGTAGCTCATTTACTACCCATTGTCGGGGCTCTTTTCCAAGAGATGCGCTCTTATAGTAACAAAGGTTATGGACTAGAAACTTGAATGTCCTCGGTTCTAACACAGTAACAGGCTATTAATATTGCATTTACTCTCTTCTTGATCTAGCCATAAAATAGGTAGTCGATTGTATCGTTGTGGATTAATGTGCGTTATACGTTTCTATTCAGTAGCAAGAAATATTATTCTCCCTATATAGCTGACGGTCGTATTTGTTTGTATGGGTCGATAGCAAGGGAATATTGCCCCAAAAGCTCCAACCCATTTTCTAACAAGAGATAGGTCATTTGATTTAAAAGAAAGCAACTTTCCAATCTATGTCGTAAATCTGAAGTCACTGATCATTTGCCGAATACTTACTGAAGTGTAAATATTACAATATATCTTAGTGTACCAATCTAACAAAGGATATCAATTTTATGTATATATAATACTCTCTTGATACAGTATTGTGACAACACTGTGTACCATGAGATAATACATGGATATTAACTTTCATGTATAATCATTCTCAGGGCTTTTTTAATTATGCAACGAAAGTAATTCTCGAGATAAAGTTTCTAGGCCAACAAATGGTTCTTGAGACTAAATACATTATGTATAACGGCTCTTCAGCATACGAGATATCTGAACTTCAGACGGATATCAAATATGTCCCCTCGTCAAATTATTTAGGATATCCACTGCGGAGTTCCGCAGATCCACAACCGAGTATTCGATCCGCTAGCGACAACCTATCGCAGATCATCAATCTACTTCCGGTATTCGCCAACGCCGAACTGCGTCGACCTATCGTTCGGTTGTCACGTGCTCTAATAAGCGATTCATCCCACCACTAGAGGCCGCTCTAGTACTCCGCTGTTTGAGATGGCTTGCTAGGCGGCTATGAGTAATGACGTACTCCGGGAAGTATAGGCCCGTTGGTTTAGCTGTCTCTGTGTGGGCGTTGCACTTCGTCGAGACGCCAGCATAGCCAAAACACAGCGGACACTCACTCTTTAGCAGCCTTAAATACAGAATAACACACTGTATGAGGACACCGCCACTAGTCTACAGGCACAGACCTACACCTGAAACTGGGCGAAATATGCACGTCCAATCAGCTCTACGTTTATGTATGCTGCGTGTCAACTCGGATAACCACAAACTTCCGTTCGATTGAGATGTATGCCTGGCTAGCGTTCTGGTTTTAATGCTCTCATTAGCACCGAGTAAGGAGTGCGTTACTCCAATGTTCTCGTTTGTGTTGAATATGATCGGGATTGTTGTCACCGCCACCTGAATTAATTCGGATAACAAGATGTTCGCCCATAAAAGAATTTTCAACGGAAAGGTAGGATCACGTGACGTAATATAAGACATTGTTATGGTGTCTCTGTTGTGTATCTACATCCTTTGTTTTATCTATAGTTCAGTTAATGGGCCGGGTAATTTCCGGGATAACGAGACAATGGGGTATTGTTACTACCTTTTAAGCTGTTAGTATATAACGTAGGGGTGTTGTTTTGCCAAAAGTAGTATAAACAGCTGTACTGGTGGACAACATCGAATAATGTCATTTGTTCACGTAATTGTTGCTGGTGTACTCCCAATTTGTTAAGCATATAAGAGAAATGGGGTGAATGATCTCTAAAGTTAAGTGAAGCGAAGTGAGAGATTAAACACCGGTCTGCGATAGCCGGGTCTAGGATTTAAACCCACATTCGATTGACACCACGGCCTGCCACGTTACGATTTACGCTAGGGAAACGTACCTGTTTATTGACAGTGAATGTTACTTAAGGATGCATGCTTTCATACAGTATTCTCCTCCTTCTGTCTGTCTGTATATATATATATATATATATATATATATAGGGGTATGCGTGCGCGAGTACGTGTATTTGTTTGCGTGTACGTGTCTGTGTATATATGTGTGGGGGCGAGGAATTAAGCATGAACTTATACACTCACTCACTTACACGATTGCAGAAAATAATCCCTACAAATATTTAATACACCCTATATCATTGTTTTATTACTAACTAACCAGATTCCTATCTCTATATTGATCCCAGCAAACGATCTTCCTTAATTATGTATTGTCTACATTCCGACAACAATAAAGCGATTTACTAATAAACAAAACCTTCTGGGTCACATATCTTATTCCCTGTTACAAAATATATCATTTATAAATTCGTTTATCTTCTTAAAATAAAGACGCCCCCATGGCCTAACTGTAGCACCTTTGGCCACAGATCTATAGTGCCTGGGTTCAAACCCTGGCTGAGCTATCTCAGAAGGTTCTTTCATCTTCCACTTCGCCCAATTACCTTTGTAATTGCATATGCACACACACACACACTTCTCAAAGGTGCTTCACATATGTGTGAATAGCATAAAGATCAGTAACCAGTAGGTAGAAACGAACTAAGAACCGTTCAATTTCTAATCGACTACCGAACAGAACTTGATCCATGACGAACTACAACACATATTCATAGATCCACATTTTCTAGGCAAATTCCTTTACCTGATAAACATTAAATCGTTATCCCATGTTATTATTCACACCTGAAATTAGACATACGAGACAAATAATACTTTAATATCATCATATTAATGTGTATGTGGAACATGATATCAAGCTCCTATTATTTTATCGCCAGCTTCTGAAACGAGGTATTGTATTTACCTTGGTTCTATCTAACTTATATCTCAGACAATATCGATCATAATACAATAACAAAACTCGCCATTGTTAAAGAAGGTACATGAACATTCTGTGGAATTATTTATATATATATATATATATATATATATATATATATATATATATATATATATATATATATTACGTTAATCTGTATAATCAGCTAATATGTATATTATCTAAATTTCAAGTAATCTGTATTAAATCTCAGTTAACAATAGACATATTAACTGAAAATTTTAGGTAATATACATATTAACTGATTATATACAGTTTAACTGTATATATATATATATATATATATATATATTATATATATATATATATATATATATATATATATATATATAACTGTATACACATACACACACACACACATATATATATATATATATATATATATATATATACATATACATATACATATATATATATATATATATATATATATATATATATATATATATTTAGGTTTATTATATATCAAGGTTTTATTTAGGTTTAAAATCAAATGCACTAATTACACCTGGAATTTGTCTGCCACAAAGACACAACAATTATTTAGTATTAACTCTACACAATTGGACACCGAAAAAAATAACTAAGTGAAACACCTGCTCAGGTGTGTGTGCTTGTGTGTGTATATGCGTGCATGTGTGTGTTTGCATGTGTGTGTGAATATGTGTGTGTTTATGTGTGTGTGTTTATGTGTGTGTGTGTGTGTATGCGTGCGTGTATGTGCGTGCGTATGTATTACATGTAAACATAATCGAACTTCTTTAAAAATCAATTTCACAAAACTAGAATGTTTATGACAATCAGAGTTCATGCAGATATGATAATGCATGATATGATTGACTATTCTGATTAGATTTGAATAAAAAAACTACATTTTAATCGAAATGCAACCGTCTAGAACGTTACCCTCTGTATTACACGCGTGCGCGCACACACACGCACACACACACAATAAGAATATATATATTCTTTAAACCACTCATTTATTGGCGAATGACCGATTATTTTCAGCATTTAGTCAAAACTCAAACGGGCATTTGACAATCACCAATTTTAATCTGAATTACTTTATCCATAAACTACTCTTTTATCAATTCATCGGTTTCAGCCAAATCTACGAACTTTAAATACATATTGAGGAATAGTAATTCGGTGTTTTTTCGTTGTTGTACGTTATAGCATCACATCGAATGCTTGAGCACGTTCTACGTAGTCAATACATATCTCGTCATAAGAGATACTTATTTAAAATGATCGATATCATAATTCGTATTTGATGTCAATGTTTATGACAAGATATATCCGGCTATATGAAAATACTGATACAGTTTGACGGATTGGTGCTGATCAGTTAAGTCGGGTTAAGTTGCTGAGACTATTTATTATGAATAAGCATCTAAACTTTATAGGATTTTGCTAGTAATCTGTTGACATAGATAATAATCATGCCGACTGATAGATGTTTGTAAATCAAGAGTAAATCATACAAATAACAATATGTATCTATAATAAGATATATTTATAATATGTGATGTTATATAATCCATATCTTTCAATCATATTAAGTATTGGCATATTTCATTTAATGTGGCAATTATAACTGTCGTATATTTTATTTTGTAACGTCAGCTGCAATATTTACAAAAAGTACAGTAGGTTACGATGTATAGCACATGCATTCCTTGTAATGCCGATTTCGGAAGGAGCATTATGGGAGAAAGATTTTCGTATACAAAATTAATATATAATAGCTATAATACCACATTATTAAATGTATCAGTCCTAATAAAGTAATATTTATAATGTAAATAACAATTTAAAAGCAGAAAACATATATTTATCAGTCACTTTTTACTCTAACATTTCGAACTCTGTAATTGTTAAATCAACGTGAAGTTAACCATATATGTATGTATATTATATATATATATATATATATATATATATATATATATATATATATATATATATATATATACTTTAAACTCAATTCATTGTCAAATGAATGTCTCGAACACCGATATTTACAAGTTATGGTTATGGTAACATCATAACATATCTTAATTGCACCAGTCATATATGTAATGTGTCTGCCATTTACTTTATGCTCAGCGAGAACTACGTTTACGATTTGCTTCATCCTCATAAACACTTAACAGAGCATTTCTTGTCTTGACGTTATATGTGGAAAATCTGTCTTCGTCAGATGTGGATCTGTTCTCTCTCTCTCTCTCTCTCTCTCTCTCTCTCTCTCTCTCTCTCTCTCTCTATCTATCTATCTATCTATCCATCTATCCATCTATATATCTATTTATCCATCTATCTATCTCTATCTCTCTCTATTTATCTATATGTCTATCTCTATCTCAAATGGCTTGTTCAAAGGGATAAGTTTCGAGTTGTACGGTTAACTAGACAACAACGCGCCTATTTAAAACCCCTGAAAAGAGGACACACACGCTCGCGCACACACCCACACGCACACATACGCACGCAAACAGAAACACGCACAGAGAGACACTTGGTTCAAGAGATCACAGCCAGGCACTGCACCTAGCCACTAATGGTGTGTGGGAATTGAATTACCACAAAGCCCGGAGTTTGGGCTTCTAACGGTTAATATGAGATAGGTCGAGGTAAATCTGTGGTCAGCTCCACACACCCTTATAGGCTGCCACTGGTCCTGTTAATTAGCGCTGATTAGGCTTAATGAATATCCTCTGCTCCTGTATGTTGACTACATGAACCAACAAATCACATTTGGATATGTTGTTGTGATCAGCCCGAGAACAGGCTGGGATAACAAAGTGTTTGTGTACAAAGGGGATTTCTGTGGAAAGGTAAGATCATTTATTTGATGAGTAACTTCTACAAAGTGGCAGTACACAGTTCGTAAGACGATATTAAGATGGGTAAGTTGATATGTATGTTAACACAGTGCCTAATGATAATACGATACATATGATTAATATTGTGTTTGTATGAGTTTGTGTGTGGGGGGGGGGGGGTGTCTCCCTCTCCCCCGCCCTTGTGTGTGTGTTTGTTTCTGTGTGTGATATGTGCGTGTGCGTGCGTGTGTGTATGTATGTATGTATGTGTCTGTGTGTGTGCGTGTGAGCTGCATTGGCATTATAGTTCGTTTTCTCAGCAAGCAAAGGAGGAGTTCTCTCTAGGTTCCGGTGTAACGTTAATGCTATGGCTTTTGTTTATATAATCCTGAAAGACTATCCGCAATTATCATAAATCCAGAAGGAAAGGAACCGCAATAAAACCGAACGTAAAAAGATCACGTTAAGTTTTCTTCATTCTTTTGCTGGTTCAATTCTAACACCTATTTACAGCTCATATTTATTGTATCAGTAATGATAACATCAAACATTGTTATGCACGTGATGTTATGTCTAGTCTTTGTTTCCGTCTTAACCTTTAAGGAGAAACGAAATGGAAACATTTGTCGAGTTCCTGAAGAGTATACCATATTTGATCGACTCTTACAGGTGCTGGCTCCACAATTCTACCAAGGATTGTCTTTATAGAAGTATCAACCTTCTTACTCCCTGTCTCTCGTTTTCTCTGTTATGTGTTGTTTTATCTGTCTATTTATCTATTTATGTCTATCTATCTATCTATCTATCTGTCTATATATATATATATATATATATATATATATATATATATATATATATATATATATATATATATATATATATATATGTATGTTGTTGTTTTATATATATATATAAATATATATATATATATATATATATATATATATATATATATATATATATATATATCAATCTATCTATCTAGCTAGCTAGCTAGCTTGTATCTCTCTCTCTCTCTCTCTCTCTCTCTCTCTCTCTCTCTCTCTTTTATATATATATATATATATATATATATATATATATATATATATATATATATATATATATATAATTGTGTCTGTTTATCTGTTTCCCATTTCAATGCCAGATACCGGTCCTTTAACGGGTAATCCCACAATCTACTTATTCATCAGACATTCGCTAATATGTATTTATTGTCCTTGCGTAATTACTTAATCATCATTCATTTACCTGAATAACACCTGTTCCAGTATATGATACGTCCCACATTAAAGGTATGCATCCCTATTCGTTATCTTTCACTGATCACAAGCGTATTTAGAGATGAGTCTACGAACTCATCAATTTATCACTTCGCCATTAACGGGCTATTTTAGGTAGTAAATAGCATCGAACTTCCATAGATTTGACCTGTTTACGTTGTAATGAGAGATCGATTATTTCATTCCCGTCCTAATTAACTAATTCATTTAGATGACAATACGAGATCGTTATCGAACATAATCAATATCGTGCGTTCTCGTCCGTTCCAGGATAAATAACACAATACATCCGGGGAAGTGAAAGTAAAGCGCAGTTTCGGATAAAATATTTTATACGGGACTTTTGAGTCCTGTCTTAGTTCGAAAGACTCGTGTGACTTGCTTTACCCGAAACTGTTTTATACATAAATATATGTTTAAATTTAGTATGGAAAACAAATTATGCTTGGGAAAATTGTAACGATGGACCTAGCATCAACTCGAACGTAAACTTCAGTCACTGATATATGGGCTTACTTGTGTCTGGCGCTGAATATATCCTACATCAACGGCACATTGAGACCTGCAGTAGAACATATTGCGTATCCAAGCCTGGCATAGAAGAAAAACACGCGCTGAGCCATTGCATTCGGTTCTACGTCACCCACATCTTCAGCTTTATAATGCCAGCTCCATGAATTTAGTACCCGGATGGCTGAGAAGCTTTGCTATCAATTGTGTGTCTGACTATTACATACTGAACGTTTATGAGCCGTTAAATCTGGATCCGGATGGCATAGACAAGTCAATGAATGAAAAATTATATTTTGAATTGGAGATATGTGTTTGGATAGAAAACATTTCTGATATAGTCAGACGGTTATTTGAGTGTGTGTGTGTGTGTGTGTGTGTGTGTGTGTGTGTGTGTGTGTGTGTGTGTGTGTGTGGTGTGCCTTTTTCCCTCTTGATTGATGAGGATTGGGTACAACTTGGTTTTGCTTATCGAGTTATTATCTTACTTTCAATACAAATGAGGCATAAAAAAATAAATATAAAATTATAAAATAAATATATATATATATATATATATATATATATATATATATATATATTCTTGTTTGTATGCATGACCGAAATATGATTATTTGTCCCACCATCCGACAAAATACATGCCCATCGAGCTTTTCACGTCAGCCATCAGATGATTAAGCATTTATGTCCTCTGGCGATTGCCAAGGTTATCAAATTATCGATCACCGCCAGAGGAAGTGGATCCCGAACGATATAACGTGGTATATCGAGCACACATCCGTATATCGTAAACCTTCATCGAACGAATTAAAGTTATCTTAGCCGGCGATATGAGGCAATGAAAGCGACTGATATGCGCGACTGATTAATTGATTTACACTGAATTCGTACCTTTGATGGGACGTTCATTGTTGGCACAAGTGCCGTGGACCACTCCCAAGTCTTATTCGCTCTTTAGCACTGATGGTCCAATCGTTGACCTTTTCTCGGAGTAGTATTATGCGTCGTCCCGTTTCATCTTGACCGCGACACTCCTCTGAACTCGAAGAGAATTGCTGCGCTGTTTCCCAGACATCGCCGGTTTGATCAAGCGGAAGCCGGCATCCCTCAGCGACTCGGTTAATGCGTGTAAAAACTTGTCTTTTTTTCCCGAGCTTTCCGACAAATGTGAGAAGAGGATCCGTTCATTATGTAAATGTCTCCGTGCATCTGAAAAAGGTCATTCCTTTCAAAGCATTTATTTGTTGAGTTTTGTAAACTATTATTTTTTTTAATGTCGGAGCTAATGGATTTCATCAGTTCTACATAACTTGATGTCTAAATTGACCAATTCCCAAGACGAATCACTCCTAGTCTGTTCATGTTCTAGCCCGATCCTTCAATATCTCTAATAGGACACAAATTTACCCATTTCTAGATTGGACCATTTCTAATTGAACCTAATCAATGTTAGTTAGTGTTCTCGTCATTCCCGAGAGAGTTAGCCGCATTCGTACGCTGAATATAAGTTAATGGTTCCGTTTCAAGATTGGGTTCCCCTACGATAATCATGCGTCGATAGGAAATTCCATTGGATGGATTTTGTTCCTTTATTTACCTATAAGGTTTTTTAGCTAATTAATATTTAGCCATATGTTCCTGGTATAACCATTCCTGAAGCTAAACTAGCCGCTGAGTCATTTACCCCATTTACAGGTAACTCGCGATTACTATACTTCCCGAATAGGGCAAATTACTTTAAAATTTCAATTCGTGAAATTGGTATCATCTTCGGCTGGTTCAACCATCCCGCCCACCACCCCCGACTTTGATGTATACGTTAAAGCTTAATAATAAATCTCCCATTTATGATGGAAGTCACGCATCATCTGACTTGTACGATGATGAACCCATTAATAGTTTGACCGATTCATCCAGTTGTTTTCAACTCGTACGGGTAATTATTCATTTCCAACTAATCCGTAAGTTGACTCATACGAAGAAGACGTTGACTCATTACTAGATTGGTCCATTTCAAGATGTCCTCGCCGGCCACAACAGAGAAGAACGAAATTAACGAAAACGAACAGAAGCCAAAATAAAAACCATACGACTAGCTTCATCGTTTGAATATAGCGCGAGCCAGCGTGGCTTTGTCTTTGAGACTCTAAACAATACACAGAGAGAGAGAGAGAGAGAGAGAGAGTAGGGGTGGGCGGAGAGAGAGAGAGAGAGAGAGAGAGAGAGAGAAAGAGAGTAAGCGTAGGGGGATAGAACGTACCGCAAAATACCGATAATGAATCTGATAAATATCCATCACATTACGTCAATGGTCGCTAGGTGTCGTTGTTTATTGGTCGCGCGTGAATTGCAGATGTAATGAACGGGACATCGGCTTAACCTAGAACAATGACGTGTAATGGCAATTGTTCTCCATTTGTCACCTTTACGGAGCCTTCCTTTCCATTACTAAATATCCTATAATGCGCTTTAATACCATTCTTCTGATTGATATTGGTGGATGTCGCCTCGTTCCGCCTTTGCGAGTACACACCGCCTTGCCATTTCAAGGTTAAAAGTTTGTTTTTCACTTATCAGACGTAATATTTTACAGCTATTCATTAACAGCAGAGTACCGTATGGGGAATTAGGATTGGCGGGGGGGGGGGTTGTTGTGTTAAAAAGAGATGACTTGAAATATTGGTAAGAATAAGCGTTTAGCGCCAAAACGTTTACTCTAATGTTATTGATAATCAACTAATTTTCGACCCTGGGCGCATTAACAACTCAGGTATTTAATTTGAGGCATAGTCAGATACTGTCAGACCTAACCCGGTAGGTGTCGCTAGTGGCCTTGGCTGATGCGTTTGCTTTCTCTTTGCAGTACTGTTGGCTTGGCGGCAATTAGTTATCAGCGTCATCACCACCAACAACAACATCATCGCCGTCTTCATCATCGCCAGAGTCGTCGTGGTCATCATCATCATCATCGTCATCATGTGGATGAGTCTCTCACGGATCATCACCTTCGTGTTTCTGACCATGGAGGTCACGGCGCAGGATAAACGACGTCATAGGAATAAAGGGAAGGCGATGGGAGGCAATTTGGGACCCAACCGGAATGTGGACTATACGACTGAGACGAGTGTCGGATTAAGGCGTCAACAAACAGGATTCCGGATATGGACTCTGGATACCTATCCTAATCCTCAGACGGAGCCGACTCTCTGCGGTCGTCATGGATACCGGTCTTTCCTCTGTGATCCTGATGGTGTACTCACACGAAATGAAGGTAATAACCATTATACTAAAATATAACTATTACAATATTATAACTATTATTAACTATATATATATATATATATATATATATATATACATATATAAAATTATATATTATATATATATATAACATAAATATATTTATAAATTCTACTGCCGTATAAAATGTTATATAACGTATGAAATATAATGAAGAAATCGTTTCTTTAAGCAAATGTTTATTGAAATAACACTTAACGATGACATATCCCATTGTTATTGTTAGATTTCAGTGTCCTTAATTAATTAAACTTATTTCATTTAGGCTCTTAGCAAAACCTTTAATAACCTTTGTTCACTGATGATTGTTTGTAAACTGCCTCCACAATTTCTTCAGTGCCTATCTAGCAGCATGTTCGTTGTTGTACCTTCCTGTCGGTGTTCAATATTTGAACACTTAACCTACTTCTGGGGAAGTGTGTACTACGACTAGGAGTCATTCCTTGGTATTTACATCAGCAAGATGGTCACCTCCAACTGAGATTGCTGAAATCCAGTAGAGTCAGGGAATAAAATCTGGCCATATAAATGGGAAACAAATCACACACTCAATATCCAGATAGGTTTTTACCGAATAAACAACTTCGGTTGAGTGATCTACTGGATTATGGAACTGCTGGATTGTTTCTGATCCGGATTATGGCTCACATCCAGAATGCCGCAGCCTTTCGTGTACTTTTGCAAAACAATTTTCGATTTACAACATGCGATAAATAAGCTATTGTTGCCTTCTTATTATGGTTCAATGGCTACCCTTTAGCACAAAGGATAACATATTGTGTCGCAGATCTCTGGGTTCTGGGGTCGTTTTCCAGTTTGTAGATTCTAGGTTTAATCATACCACCTGGCTATTATGTTTCTGGGATTATGTTGATGTATCTCTCTCTCTCTCTCTCTCTCTCTTTATATATATATATATATATATATATATATATATATATATATATATATATATATATATATATATATATATATATATATATATATATATAAAATACAATATCAATCTGCAGTTTTAACGTTGCAATCTGAAATGAGGGAGACGCTTATGGTCTGTAATTTATAGCTTCCCCACGGAGACCGATTCCAAATAAAGTTTGAATTTAGAATATCTGGCATGTTCGGTGGAGAAAACCTTGCCAGCTGCCCTTGAATGGATACAAAAACATTACCCCTACTATAGTGCCATGGCCGAGGCGCGAACCTGCGACTTCCCGCTAGGAAAGACCACAGCCATAGGTAAATAGTCTCACGCTCTATCCATGAGGCCAAAGAGGCGGCTAATATATATATATATATATATATATATATATATATATCGGCAGTGTTGTATGTAGCTCTGGGACATATTGCGGCCTTATATGAGAAGATGTGAAATCACAATATTCCGATGAACAGACAAACCTGAACAGACATCATTTTTAGAATAATCAAACGCAGGAACATTTTTCCCACGTTTATTTTCTATATATCGAACGGGCCATATGCAAGGTCATGCTGACCCGTTGGCAGCAGTACGAATTACACGGTGGAGAGATGGTTCTTGTCCATTAAATGGGTTATAAACGAGGTATGGCCCAAGGTTGATGACTCCTTTAGTCTCGGTGCTGGCAATGGCCGAATAATTATAACTGAGTTGTGACTCTTCAGGGAACCATCTCATAAAACACAGGTAACTACCAAGGTGGTGTCGTGGTTATAACGAAATGAACATTGCTGTCTGTAAAGGAATTGTTGTTGTTGTTATTATTTATTATTGTTGTTGTTGTTGGGTTGTTTAACCTCGGAGCTGATCACACGTGGGACATTTGACCCAGAGGCGATTCCATAACGAAACAAATCTCGCAGACACAGATATGAGTCGGATTCGAACACAGAACATGTAGTTAGTTCCCTACTGTCTCTAATTGATTGGTGTATACCGTGTTATTCGTGTTAACTTTAACTAAAGTGATATATTTAACATGACTCTAGTAGTATTGTATTATTAGTTCGCTCATCGACGCCCGAAGTAATTGAACTTAGTCAGATGTGTTTGATCAATAACTAAATAAATAAATAAATATTGATGACTAGCGACGAACGTAAACAGATATCTACCACAACCAGTTGACGTCGTCTAAATTGTTACCATAATACGTCACAGCCATTAGCTATTCTATGTCACAATATGGGCGTCATGTTTCTCTGATAAAATTGTTTGTTTATGGAGGTGTGAGGATGTTGTCAATTATGGATGAGAGTATCGATCTGGAGAAATGGCAGGCTTGGGATGGGATTAGTTCGAGTTTTGGCTCACTTAAGACCTGTTATGAATGATCTCGTGTTGATCATCTTCTACAAATATCGGTATTCCTTTACATTATATGTGGTCTGAGGCGATATATAGATACATAGATACACAGATAAATAGATAGATAGATAGATAGATAGATAAATAAATAGATAGATTTATATACCTTGAGATATATATATATATATATATATATATATATATATATATATATATATATATATATATATATATATTTATATATATATATATATATATATATTATTATATTATATATTATATATATATGTATATATGTATATATTTTTATATATATATATATATATATATATATATATATATATATATATATATGTATAGAGTAGATAGATAGATAGATAGATAGATAAATAGATCGATTATATACCTTGAGATATATATATATATATATATATATATATATATATATATATTTTATAATTATTTAAGGTAGATAGATAGATAGATAGAGAGAGAGAGAGAGAGAGAGAAAGAGAGAGAGAGAGAGAGAGGAAGAGAGAGACACACACACACATATATATACACACACACACACACACACAGAGAGAGAGAGAGAGAGAGAGAGAGTGAGAGAGAGGGGGAGAGAGGGAGAGAGGGGGTGATCTTGATCATGAGTGACAGCACAAGTCGTTCATCAGGCCTCGGACACATTTAGTCCATTTCACTTTTACGGTGTGTTATGCCGCAAAATACTCTTTGATGCGAAGGCTTATTTCACTTCACTGGCTACTAATGAAGCTTGGCTGAAAATAGAGGTGTTCGCGATCAGTTTCTAGAATGTGTCAGAAAATGTGATATTCTACACCAGTCTACTTCAGTCGGCACAAAGGGGATGCTGCGTCTTCCATAGCATATAGTTTCTCATCAAACCTATCTAGAACCAACTGAAAGGTTTCGTATTATAGCACTAATTCAAAGCTAGTATATATTCTCCTATCATGTGAAATAGATATTTCCTTGTTCTGCTTTGCAGGGTACACATATATACAATGTATGTTGTAAGTTCATATGTATATTACACACAAATCTAAACACCTAGAATATATTTTCCCGTATTACTTATCACATCGATATCCCAAATGCTGATAAGGATATTACTTTATGACAGGTGTGAAAACATTACCATAACACTTACTTCACACATTACGTGGTTCTATATCATGGTCGGGTAGGGTTCCTAATTAGAAAAAAATATCGAATGAAAAGAAACGAAAAAGAACCGAACAAAACTCTCACTTCCTTCAAGTAACAATATTCCAGTTCTTAGCTAATTTTTAACATAGAACAAAGCCTTAATATTTTGTTCTCATCTGTGCGTGTAGTTCACAAAGTCGGCGTTCTGTTGACGGATTTAAATATATGTCTGCCTAATACACTAGCCAAGTGTGTGGATGGGTCGAGTTTAGATAAGGTGATGGCACAAGATGTTTATATTGTATGTTGGCTATGATTTGTATGAATTGATAGTTTTAGAAGAAATCGCTATTGCTTATTGACCGAGGACGAGTGTAGGAGAACTTAATTTATTCATTTATTTGTTTATTTATAATTTTAATATTCATTTGTTTGTTGATTCATTCAATTGGTCTTATTCGTTGGTTTGTTGATTCATTCAATTGATCTTATTCGTTGGTTTGTTCATTCATTCAATTGATCTTATTCGTTGGTTTGTTAATTCATTCAATTGGTCTTATTTGTGTTGTTTTTATTCATTCAATTGATCTTATTCGTTGGTTTGTTCATTCATTCAATTGGTCTTATTCGTTGGTTTGTTCATTCATTCAATTGGTCTTATTCGTTGGTTTGTTCATTCATTCAATTGATCTTATTCGTTGGTTTGTTCATTCATTCAATTGGTCTTATTCGTTGGTTTGTTCATTCATTCAATTGGTCTTATTCGTTGGTTTGTTCATTCATTCAATTGGTCTTATTCATTGGTTTGTTTATGCAGTTGATTTTTCTTTCGTTCAATTAATTAATTATTTACTTGTTGTCTTACTTTAGTCATAAAGTCGGTTTCTCAGTTAGCGATATACTCAGATTATCAGTCAATCAATCAGTCAGTCAGTCAGTAGGAGTCATCTGTGAGTGAGTGGGTGATTGAGTGCGTGAATGAGAGAGTGAGTTAGTGAGTGACATAGTCAATCAGTCAGTCGGTGGGTCAGGTAGTCATTCACTCTGTGGTAGTCAGCCAGTAAACATTATATCAAAGACATCTACGGTTGGGTAATAGGTGAGTTACTACAATGAGGGAGTCAAGAAGTGACACAATAATGGGAATGTTCAATACCAGTGAGTCAGCGAATGTAATATAAATCAACTTATTGATAGATGGATAAACACAGAGATGGGGAAAAAAGTGGAGGGACCTGGGTTTCTCCCCTTCCCACAACAGACAGACATCAACAGACATAGTTTAGAATAGTTTATAAAAGCCGCTTCGCTATTCTTCTATTATCCTATTAAATATAATCAGATTGACGAAATCAACCGCGCTGAAGACCATGTTTATCCCCAGACTCCACAGAGAGAGAAGAGGCTGACTCTACACCGGCGGGAATCACTAAATACTACCACTAAAGGTAATTCCCATTCCGGCAGAGAGGATCAACTCGGGCGATACTCGTCATCACTCAAGGCGACGTGTGTTCACCACAATCCGACAACAAATGGCAATACATCGTCAATAAGTGTGGCTTCAAGCGTGTCCTATGTGGAGAATCCACTTAAGGCCAAACACCGAGATCCCACCATTCGTGGCTAATCTATTTACTGTACTAGAAAGGCATTTTATGAACCCGACCATTCACTAAATGCTAAAAGGGAACAGCGTGATGTCATGAAGCCAATTTGCGTGAGGAAAGCGGCGAGATTTGTGTGTTAGTCAGCGTGTTTGTGTGTGTTTTTGTGTGTGTGTGTGTGTGTGTGCGTGCGTGTGTGTGTGCATGTGTGTGTGTGTGTCTGTGTGACATTTTATCTTGTATGTGTCTTTATATTTATCTAGTGTATTATTGGTAGGAGACGACCTAATCAGACATAAACATAGATGTACTAGCAAACGTACGAAGAATGAAGCAAAAACAAACACTAATGCAAACAATCAATCAGTCAATCAAACAACGAAAGACAATAAACACCGATGGCAAATAGTTACATTAAACTAAACGTAAATCAACAAACAAAGACACCTACACGGAGAGAAAGAGCGGGGGGTGGAGGGGGGGGGGTTGATCGGGTAAGATTGCCGGACAGCGAGCCTATTTAATAATCATAATAATTATATATTCGTATACTGAGGCGTCTTTCTCTGGTTTACTCTCACCTGGCGGCAGAACAACGATCCCTTACGACACAACCTGCAGCTCTCCCTCGATGTCGAGATGGTCATACGATATTACAACGCCATCTGGTAAATTAGTTTTATAACAGATTGTTGGTCCTCAGTTGATGTGCTAGATCAATCAATCGATATCAGATCACCCGTAACGCGCTTGTTTTGTGAGCAGCATCCTCTGGCTCCAGGATAGAGTGCTCTCGAACATAACAGAAGTGTCAGGTCAAAGGGTTCTGTTACCTGAACGATGAAAATTTCCAGAACCACTCGAGAGCCTTCAGTTATCGTTCGTCCGCCAGAGTAGAACTTGAACACGTTCCATTGTGTGTCTAATCGTATTGCTGAGCCATTGAAACTAAACTCTGATCCTTTGAATTGAGACAGTAATCTTATCAATATAGCGCAGTTGGTCTAAGGTTGGAACTGAGACTGCAAGATAACCCCGCCTCCTAATAACGGTAGTTAACCCAGTCAACGTAACTATCGTTTAACATATTATAAAGATTTTTTTTAAATAATACATTTAAGCAAATACATTCCAGTAATACTCTACTGGACAGTTTCAATTTTAGCTATCACACACACACTCACACACAAACACATGCGCACACATACACACATATATACACACACGCACACAAAGACACACACACTAATAGCCACACACACAAACAACCACACACACACACAACACACACACACACACACACACACACACACACACACACACACACACACATATATATATATATATATATATATATATATATATATATATATAATATATATATGAGATTCAAAGAAGCACTTAACACATTAACCCAGCTCTAGTGATCAGATGATAAAATCCGTAACCTGTATGACTGAAAGACTGGATTATCGATTTTTCGGCCGCAGTTTCAGATGAAACATCTATGTAGAACACGTTTCGGTTATGTGATTATTAGAAGCAGAGTTTGCTGTATATAGCTACTATAGTTTTGCCTGAATTTAAAGCATATTGTAATTTAGGTATTTAATTAGTTTGCCATTAAAGAGCACATTCGCCATTTTCACATATTTCGCGGCATAGGAATAAAGGATTTTACAGCATTAAAGGTAAATGAATTTCCATCAAATTGATAAAGAATATAAACTTAAATGTAGTAAAATAGTTATACTTAAAAGCATGGGGACGCTTGGGTGGTCTAGTTGGGAGCGCGTTAGGCCATAGTTCTCTACCACTCGAGTTCGGGTCTCGGCGTGGGCATACCTGAAGCGTGTTTCATCTTTGACTTCGTTTCATTACCTTTGGAGGTTGCTCGGCCCATTTAGCGTTTCATTATCTTTGGAGGTTGCTCGGCCCATTTAGCGTTTCATTACCTTTGGAGGTTGCTCGGCCCATTTAGCGTTTCATTATCTTTGGAGGTTGCTCGGCCCATTTAGCGTTTCATTACCTTCGGAGGTTGCTCGGCCCATTTAGCGTTTCATTACATTTGGAGGTGCTCGGCCCATTTAGCCTACCATGTGCATATAAGCAACCGTAAAGCACCAATCGTCATCATCATCTACTTAAAATCATCCTCAAACTCTTATTGCCTCAAACCAGATTTCAACTTTGCTATTGCTCTTAGCATTTAAACCAGAATTCATAATAATATCAAACGCACCACGGAGAGGTTTAGGAAGGGTTAAGAATTATATTTATGTTCCCATCAAACATTGCCTCTCGGCAACATACATTTCCTGAAAGTTGCCAACAGTGTACTCTAAGTGTATTTTACTAGCGACTAAATTGATATTGTAATAATAATAATAATAATAATAATAATATAATAATAATATGTGACATTTATATAGCGCCCTATTCAGCTAGAAGCTGCTCTAAGGCACTTTACAATATTATTATCCATAACTCAGACCTGTTTCCATCCAACACACATCTCAACTCCCAAGAGAGCTTACAAGATAGATTATCATTTTAACCGGAAATTGAATGAATACTGTAGAACGGTTTAATTTGACGAGCATGAAATAATAGCAAATAAGGACTGTGACAACATATTAGCCAATATCTACCTTCGTCAAAATATCAAGTTTTACAGAACTTCATATGACACGGTGCTAGAGTTACTATGACTGACAAATTGAACACGTGTAATATTATCACGAATTCAATCGGATTTCACATACAGTAAATTTATTCACAAACGCTCAACAAAACATCCATTAATTTATTATATTAACATGGCAAAGACTATTACAGTATTGGTAATGGAGACTATCACACCAACCTACTTAATACAGGAGAAACATAATGACTCTAAAGCGCTTAAGTTTTACCTTACTGTTTATACTTTTACCACGATGAGTCATTACGACTCGAGCCAAAATTGACTCAGTTTTAAGATCTGACCGTGCTGCTGTTTTCAACCCGCGATACGTTTTGTCTAGAGCTTTGTAATAATGCGCTTTCTTTTGTGACAATAGAAAAACAACACGAAACCATTCCGTCAATCAGCTTACAATGGAGTTACTCATTTTATTTAAGCCGAAGATCTCGTCTGCTTCAGATTTGTTTATGGCTGGCGAATAATGGTGCACGTAGTTTTCCCTGAATAACCGAAGAACCAAACCGAAAATCAACTTTTCTGATAGATCAAAAGTCGTCTATTTGTCCTGTCGCCTTGTAACTTGTTGAAATTTGGGGTAGAGACCCCTGTCTGTCGCCTATTGTGCAAAGCCACACGTCTCCTGTCGCCATTGCGTCCGAAATGATAAATTCGCGAAATTAATGAAAATTTTGTCGTCAAATTAAACAGATCTGCAATCATTTATTTCGTGGAAGATCACATGGATATCAAGAGGTGTTCAGTACATTTCTTGATTGAAAGTGCCCGGATCAAGTTGTAAATAATTTAATAAGCAGTTTACTGATTCTGAGCAATTTATTTCATGGAAAGTTCGATTTAAGAAATATGCAAAACTATTACTTCATTAAGACAGCCAACGTTATAACGTCCATCGATACCAGCATTCGATAGCAACAACGTTTGATCCTATTTGCTTTAAAAAATTGATGACAAAGCGAAAGACGCCGCGAAATTAGCTTCATTTCTCAGACAAACAAGACCGTTTTCTACCGGTCGCGGTGCCTTTCAGGTGGTCACGTGACAGAACGTGTCATTGATTCGCTGTTTACATTAGGTGCCGACTCCAGTTGAATGGTTACTTCTCACGGAAGTCATCCGACTGTTGAATAATAATAATGGCATTTCTCGACGGGCAACGAACTAAAAACGTCAATCGTCGCCATTCATCTAGCCTAGGGGCGTAGACTAGCTTCTATTTCGATGATCACGCACGTGTGGGATTAAATCAATTAGTTCGTGATGAGTAGGTTACCTGCGGTAGATATATGATATGGCGAATGGCAAGTAAATGATACACGGGCACAGGCATTAGCGATATAAAAAATGGACACGTGTTTAAGTCATCACTGATCTATTAGACCTCACTGCGTGTGCGCGTGTTTGTGTGGGTGTGTGTGTGTGTGTGTATGTGTCCGTGTGTGTGCGTGGGGGGGGGAGATGGAGAGGGTACACTATCGGAGAGTGGGGGATGTCAGTCCTACAATGGTCACCAGCTGACATCAGAGCTGGTTGTTAAAGATTCCCTTAGCTGATAATGCTAACAGTGTTAGAGCGACTAACAGGATGTTGACAACGTGTTTTCAGCCACAACTTATCATTTGTATCATTACTTAAATAGCTAACTAAACAAATAATACTGTGCTAGATATACTGCTAACATAGGGGCGTATGTTAGTCTATTTATTGTGGCTAATGTATTGGCTAATTTTGTATTGGGAATAACTGTCAAGGTTCAAGCGATGGTACACATTATATATGTAATACGTATTAGCTTTCTGTTAAATACCTCTCCCCCCCTCTCTCTCTCTCGCTCTCTCTCTCTCTCTCTCTCTCTTCTATATATATATATATATATATATATATATATATATATTCGACATTATTATTCCATTATTGTTGTCTTTAACGAAACATTTCAATCATCACATCTCTTTTTGTCATGTCACAACATCTGGAACTGAACGATGTGTTTGTTACATTCCCAAGAAATAGTGTACGAAGTAATCATGGGCGAGATGAATTGGTTCCGTTTGTGATAAGGTGCTAAGTCAGTTGCGTGTGGTTTAAGTTGGTAAACCTGAATGACTCTGTCAAGATCATATGAGGGAGTGGTCCGGTGTTTTGTGTGAAATGTGGTGTGTGCGTGTTTGTGTGTTTGTGTTTGTGTTTGTGTGTGTGTGCGTGTGTGTGTAGTGTGTAATCTGTAATCTGTAATCAGGCATTTCTGTATCCTATGATATATGACCGTACGGACAAGCGTTCCCTTAGTGTATGGTGCCAAAATTAATGGAAACGAATATATTCCTCTTCCATGGCAATGTTTCCCCTCCCCAACCCCTATATATGAACATCTCTAGACATAGCTAGACATATATAAACAAAAAACATCTCTAAGCTAGACATATATAAACAAACATGAAAGCTGGATAACAACGGATAAGCAAGAATTACAGAATAGACACAAAATCCATATGTTTATAGCCTGATGATAATATCAAACATAATATCAAGTTATTATGGATCAGGTTCTGGATTTAAAAAATCATAAAATACATTTACACCTGAGATGACTAGTTCTTAAAGACATAAGTGTGAAGATGCTTAACGAAGAAGCGACATAAATTATCATCATTTCCCATTCATTCCTTACCTTTCTTAGAGTGAGTAGCGAAGAAAATCTTATATCATTTTTCATAAATATATTTTTAGAAATGTATCTTCGAAAACGTGTGCATTCCGTTCGAGTGATGATGTAATCATTCAGACAGCTATTTGGAATGCAATCAATTTATACTACATTGCTAATTATTGTATCAATTATGGAAAACAATCGCCGAGAATGATCAAAGGGCATGATGTTCCAGCTAAACTAGGCTAGCCGGACTGACACCGGTGAGTCGGCTATCTGGCCTACGGCTTGATAACGTGGATCGTATAGCGGCGACAAGCAGCGACAAACAACAATACCAACCCCAATGATGGCCACAGTAGCAGCAGAAGAACGAACGACAATGGCAAGAAAAAACAATAACGCCATTGTCTGCCATTGCCGTCACCATAACTACCAACAATAATAGTAGTAATAATAATAATAATATGCCTTAATATGGTAATGTTTGAAGCTATAAATACATTATGTCAAACCCTAAGCCATTCATTAATTCCTGGTGGTATATCCAAAAGGAACACATATCGCATATCGTGCACCAACTCACCTCAACACAAGGTCTCTGGTAGAACAATACTGTCCTTATACCTGTTATGTTCTCTGTAGCTGTCCAGGTTCGTGTTCTGGTATTCGTGATGGCGTGATATGGAGAATTAATTTCCCTTGAAGCACCTGAGCTCGGCCATGCAGAGTCGGCGTCGGGTCGCAAAGAAATGCATAAATTAAGATTATCCGAGACCGGCAGATACGCAGAGAGGTAGACTGATGGTAGATGCATCACATCACATCACGTACAGGTTTTAATTGCTTCCTATCGAAATCGCCATCAAAGCATCATTCATCGAAGGCACGGACAACAATGTTCAGAGATCTATTACGTCGTATTGAAACGGCCAGCAATTGAAGTACCAGGCATAATGGTGATATCTCGGTCGCCAATAAATGTTTCGGAATGAAGAGTTTATGAAGCTCTGCACGAGAACCAGAAGGTTTTTATGTCGTATACGGGGAACATTTTACTTCGTGTTCTATTCATTAATCTATTGTTGCTGTGCCACCGTAATCTAGAGATCTCATTAACTTGATGGATCACCAATCGCAGTTTTAAAAAAGAACGACTTTTCTATTCACTCTTCTTTGTTACTCTGCATTTAATATAATATATCGCTGATATGAGTACGTTAAGACTGCACAAGGACTAAACGTGTAACCAGTTTGAATGGTCATTCGACTATTTTCCTGGAATGTATTAGCGGTGTTGTTGTTGTGTTCGCCCTGCTGTGTATTCACTCTGAATACCAAGCACCATGGGTTACATTCGCCTGTGTTTGTTTTTTTTTTTTTGTTGTATTAGTGATGTAAGTTGGTTATAGTTTGTTATTTACCAACAGTATAACTAAATAACATATAATCGGTAATACGAATTTATTTTCGTTTTTGCAGGCAGTTTAAATCTTATATATATATATATATATATATATATATATATATATATATATATATATATATATATATATATATATATATATATATATATATATATATATATATATATAGTTCCAAGAAGTGTCAGTACAAGATTTACTTACTGTACTAAGCAACTATAATTTCCTGATATACGTCAACATTACACAGGAACGGGGTTCCTTTCAATAGATTCTTATCATAAATTATCGCTCATTAATTAAAGCGAATGCCTTAATCAAATCAACGTCTGATAATCGTTGTTTAGAAAGTCAGAATGTATACCAATCTCTTTTATCTCGACACAGTTGATTTGACTGAAACTCATCTTTCTTTAAACTATTCACTCTCCACACACATCAACAGACTCAATAAGCCTTAGATCAGACCACTCAAGTGTTACTAGACTTGTATACAATCAACTTCACTCTATCAAAGTCTACCCGAACTAAATATGCTTTAATCCACATACCCTCAACATATCTCAGTATACCCAACCTTTCCGTATATCGATTCAGTCAACTTCAATATACCCCCATTCGAATCCAACTCACCATGTCCCAGTCTTCAATATGTAGACATATATTAGTCCACTCAAGGCCACCACAGCTCAGCTCACGCAACCATACAATATATCAGTTTACGCGATTAGATATGATTTATATTAGTAAATCTTACAAAATCTCAGTCCACCCAACTTCATTATATTTCTTTTCGCTCAGCTTCAGCACACCTAAGTCCTCTCAACTCATCCATACTTAGGTCTCATCTGAGCCACTTTATTTACCTCGGTAACATCTGGCAACGGGAGCGATAACCCGTCGGGAAGTTGTTAAAGTTTCACAAGGCCATGTACCCCATTTGTGTTGAAAAACCATCTGTAGGATGTCAACACATCTATTTCTTCAGATAGCCAAACTAGCTGCTGATGTATTAGTCCAGGTATGTGACAATTGTTATCACTGGGCCACGGTTTTCTAATTTGGTAATGTAGTAACGTTGAAAGACAAATGTCCACGTATCGAATCCACCATTGTACCTGGATATATACTACTACTAATAATAATTATTATAATTGTACTATTAGAAACTGAATTCTGGCCATTACAGAACTCGCTTATAGCTGGTTAGTAAGAGTTGAGGTATGGCATCTTTACTTTTAAATTTTATACCTATGTACTCTTCCTAATTACGCTCTCCGTGTGCTATCCCTATATATACTTCTCAAGTATTGTTTTATGTACTTTCTCGATTTACTCTTTGTACACACTCTATCTGTGTACTCCCCAGATGTACTTTACCCATATACTAACCTAGTGTACCCTATCCAAGTACCACAGAGCGCTGAGCGATAGAGAATTAAGTAGAATGTTGCTGTATCAGCAAGATACTACATTATTATTGTCCAAAGTGGGAAAGGATTCTGTGTGGAACTGGCTTAATCAAGTGTAAGACGGTGATAACGTGTTATTGGGTGGCAACAGAATTGTCTGAATGCTATGCAATATTTAGAACCATAAGTCACTGATATAGCGTAGACATCTGATAACAAATTAGATTAGCCTTCCTTTGTGGCATAACGTAGATAGGAGAGTAAGCTATACATTAGTGGGTGGACTTTTGTGCAATATGTCTGACGATGGTGTTCACTATAATGAGCTTCATCAAGTACCACTTTTATCGATTCTAAATACAATTGTTAAGACTTTCGATGAAACTACGATCTGAAAGTTTCTGTACGTTTATCATAAACTGAGAAATTTGTGAAGTGGTTAATGTTCAGTGATTAAACCTTTCTCAATAATCACAACGTTTTATATATATATATATATATATATATATATCCCCACGTACATCCAAGGCCTAACTGACAGTGGGGTTGTGATGAACCTCTTTTATCTAGATTCACATCTCGACTTATATGCATCTAAAGTCTGTTTCATTTTGTTTTTATATATATATATATATATATATATATATATATATATATATATATATATATATATATATATATATATACACACTCACTGTCACATTTATTCTCACACAAATAATAGAAACATTCATATACTTTTTATTTCTTCTATAAACATTTTATGAATATTTATAAGTATATCCACACTTATTCGTGATAGTATTATTCTTTATCCTACAGCTGTATCTCTGTTAACTACTTTCAGCCGATGATTTAGATGGTAAACTAAACAAGATCTGTGAAGAGACCAAGTGTGCCTGTCAGTCATGTGAGTCACCGTGGTTCCAACATCAGGTTGAGGAATGCCATGGTTACAAAATAGCAGTAGCCATTGTGGCTGATATGAATTACACAGATGTGTAAGTATACTGGGGCTATTCTCGTTCACGCTGGGTGTTTATGGGTTTACACGCACGCACGCACACATACACACACTCACACACACCATAAAATACATCGCTCCAGAAATAACAATATTCACAGATCAGGTAAAGCCCAATTGGGATACTCAGAGAGTGTCTATATATGAGGTGACCGCATTCCCGGATATCAGTATTTGTGGATGTTTATGTAAATGTAATATCGTGTTTTAGACATTTGTCTAAATACACAAACTGATTGGCAGAGAAGTTTCCTTTCGTTTTTTAGTGGTTTCATGGCGAATGCTAGGCCCGAGCGCGTTGATTTTGTTGAAAACAACTCCACAAATTTGAAAGTATAATGAACACGTTCTTGTTTAAATTAAATAGAAATACTGCTTTCTCCATAAATTCGAACGTGTAATGAATACATTGTTGTTTAAGCCAAACAAACATATAGACTGAAGTAAATGAAGTATGACTTGTCTTTATTATTATTATCATGATATGTACATTGCTTGCACGTACGTTTAAGTAAACAGTAAAATATATATATAAGCAAAATGTAACAAAGTACACCAACTGTAATCCGCAACAGTGGTGGATCTGTATTCAAAAGGTTTCATAATGCGCAATGGCCGAATCCATACACTGTTCATTAATAATATAGTGTCCAGATATAAAACATTCCATCTTTGATTAATGTTTTTAATATAAAATAAATTATATTTTTCTTGTGGGAAGATGTGTAGTGCATTAGTTGCTTTTTATGACACTCTCAAAGCCAACCGTTAACATGAACAAGTCTTGACTCTACCCATTGACCTAACAGAAAAGGTCAATGACTCTACCTTATCATTTTGTATTTTTTCTAATAGAAGTCGGTCAAATTGCAAACTTTTTCGATGTAAAATATTGACGTCCATTTGAAACTAAATAGCTTTAATTTACATACAAATACCGGATCTATTCCGTCGGATAAAGCTTATTTAGTTTGGATTCGTGTTAAATCTTTTAGACCAAGTTCCACCACCCGGATGTGCTGTGGATACATCTTACTATGACCTTTGACCAACCCCATTCATCCTAAAGTAATTGAAACCCAAATAAATTGATAACTATCCCTTGAGATGGATGGTCTATGTTCAGCATAAACACATAACATTGTTTCTCTCAAACATAGTCTAAATCCGTAAGAGTTCATGCAGTTTAAATATAAATCACATCATATTTGAAACTGAAATAATCGATTGCATTTCTAGTCGAAAATCGTTCAAAATGGTCAGTATTGCGGAATTAGTTAGGTTACAAATATTCAGGTTCACGATATATATGTGTCGCAGTAGGCACTTCGTGAAATGTGGAGCAAGCAAAAGACTGGAGCCATATTATTTTGAACAACGGTGAACAAAGAATTAAACAAATATTTGACTGATTTGTTTGCATTTAGAATGAATCAATGAAACTATTAATTGGGAAGTTAAATCACTTGCGGATCCTCCTCAGTTTATTGACTGTCTGAAACAATTAAACGTTTATTATATGATTATTCCTCTGTAGTTATCATCCTCATTTTTAAATGCAACAAAAACCTTTTTATACTGCATCATATAATATCCTACGTGACACAGAATAAGTAGCATGGATGCTGCGGGAATATTAAGCGTGATTGTTGCAAGCAGTGACAAGTAAGGCATAAATATGATGCTTTTGGTCGGCTAAGTAAACCAACTGTAATAATAATAATAATAATAATAATAATAATAATAATAAAGCACCAATCCAACAAACCAATCATTACTAGGAAAGACCTATTGTCTATCCTCTTATTGACCCATATCCGCCTGAAACCATTCATTAAAGATCCATTTTTTTGTATAAACTGGATAACAGAAATCCACGAAGGGTTGATTTTTCTGAAATGAAACTGCCTTTAGGCATCGCCATTTCGAAGTTCAGCACATGATAAAATGAATTTAAAAAACGCCCACTATACACACGACATCATGTGCTCGTTTGATCGAATTATTCATCCATGTTAGGTTCGAAGCTTTACGTTATTCAAACGCTTCAATCGGTTACTCTTATCTAAATCCATCTTTGCAATAACCATTGCAGTTACGGTTTGGTACGAGTAGATCTTAAGGAAGATAAACGGTTACTGCGCTTGTTTGCATCGCGCATTTCTGTGGGAACCTCAACCGGCCAGCTCCAATACCTCATCTATCCTGATACATCCCTCAGCTACAGACAACGACAAACAGTGCTGGCGTCTTACTGAATTAAAAGTGGGACGTTAAAGACTCCCCGATGGCATACTATCCTCTAATATTGACTAGCCTAAGGCTGTTTTGCTTCATCTGTCTAAACTACTCCCTTGTCAGTGGCCAGGCCTGGTTAGCTTCAGACATTCATCACTATACGGGGACCATGTTGGAAATAAGAATATACGCTTTGATATATTGGACCCATTTCCAGGATTATAACTCAAACATTCCATTCTCCTATTGGTTCATAATAACTCTCTCTTTCTCACTCACTTACTCACTCTCCCCCCCCCCTCTTTATATCAACCATCCACGCTCTCGTAATCTCTAAGGTATTTTCACTATAGCGATACCTTCATCTAAAATAAATATAGACTATTATAGCCTTTAGAATACATAATTAATTAATTATAATGAAACTAATACAAATAAGCAAATATAATAAGTTAATCTTCTGTTGCTAATGTCAACATTGAATGCGATGACATCATCACCTTAAACGCTTTATACAGTTTAGAGGTGATCTATTTACTTGATGTTGGTGTTAGTTAAAATATCAACATCGTATATTCAACAAGAAGCGACATTAATATCCGTTTTTATTTAGATAATGACGCCACAAATAGGTTATTTATTAATTCGGTAACCAAAACACTTTATTTGTGTAGCCTAATAAAGCTTGATCAACTTAACGGCCGCCTTAATATCACAAAATTCCACCATCAGTATATGGCAACATCAAACCGAAAATCAATGTGTTGTAGGCATCGGCATTGCGTATTCACGTTTATATAGAGTGCGATATTTTGATATATAGCTCTAAGGCATTAGCTGACTGGACACCTCATTATATGTAAAATGGAAGTTAGAAGCATAGGAGCATGGGAGAACCTTTTTGTTCCACACACTTCTTGACATCCGATATCAGGTGATAGATACTTTCTTAAATGATCCCATACTCGCTAGAATACTATTCCATACCGTATAGGTTTAAAATAAACACGCATGCGCACGCACACACACCGACACACACACACACTCCCCACCACACACACATACTAATATATACATATATATATATATATATATATATATATATATATATATATATATATATATATATATATATATATAATTTATCAATAAAATCCCTTTAACCTATCATACGCTAACCATCAATGTATTCTTCAACAAAGCTTCTGTTATTCCATTATCTCTGGTTATTACCTTGATGAAGACAACAATTGTATGTTTACGTATTCATATTTCTTGTTTATATCTCGTCACATATGCCGACACTAATTTAATTATTATGTAATGCTATTAGTAAATAGTTTATTATGGGATTATACTGATGTTTTATGTAATCTCTGAAATGCCCATGGACGGGTTTTGAACATAAACACAACGCTCGCCATAATGATACTGTCATAATTTGTCATTAACTAGGAGTGATCTAGACAGCGAAGGTCTCAGATGGGCGACGCATTTGAGAGAAAGAGCATGGAAGTTTGGAATGTGTGGCGATGACGTCATTATTCTTCTCGTGGCCCATCCGCATAAGGTATTCATTGCGTGCTAATTCCCACTGACGATCGGAATATCTGTTAAATATTGTGTTTAGTAAATACAGACCTTGATATATGCGGCGCCTACCGAATGGAGTTTGTTTGTGGCTCAATCTTAAACTTAAAACCGAAAACGAACAGACTCGACAACCCGAAATTAACCCGAAAATATAAAGATTTTTGCAAATGGACACACATATGTGATGCCGAGACAATCACGGAGTAGACGAGATAAGCACGGTGCTATCTTAAACACACTGATATAGGTGGTATTGTGATTCTTTAAATCGTTATGTGATATGCCAATATTCCACAAATATTATAATAAACTCTATTTCTAGTCATATAGGGATAAATACTGAGAACGTTGTTTCTCCTCTTATATTTGTTCTTTCCAATATGACCTCCGGCCCAGATTACGATGATGATAAAGGTGTATAAGGTGATAATATCACAGATAACAATAACAGACTATATTAATGGATGATCTATCCGCGTTGTGATGCTTAATTAATTAATTATTTTGTAAACATTTCAGGATGATGACAGAATTAGAAATACATAATAAGATCATCGAACTAAACAAATGTGATTGATATGTTATCGATTATCTTAATGAAGATGATAACTAACTAGCACGAAGATGTATATCACGATGAAAATGATGATGATGATGATTATGATTATTATGGTAATAATAATAATAACGATAATAATAGTGTAAAATAATAATAATAATATTTTAAATATAATATTTTCACCTGTAACTGATATTTTTAATATACAGTGAAATCATACAGCTAACAACGAATGTAATCAGACTTGAAACTTTCAGATTCAGAAAATTTATTAAAAAAATTGACATCTGAATAAAATCCAGCCAACTACAAAATAATGGTTGCTCGGATCGTGTAGTTGTTACTCGAGCCCAATGCCGCACATCCCTCGGCCTAATGTTCCAAGTGTGACTAAAGAAGCTAATCAAAGAACCCACCCACTCACTCACTGACACACTCACTCACCCAATCAGTTACTCACCTACTACAAATATCATCCATATTTTAATCATATTTTCTAGATATATACATCGGTGGGTGAGAAGGCCGGCGACATTTTGACTACCCCGTGTATAACAAAAGCCGTTGGAGAGGCTAGCGAACATATACAACATACCCAGTATCTGACCGGTCTCAAGGATATGATACATCTATATGGGTAGGTTATATAGACACGAAACTAAACAACGTTACACACATCTGACATGACATACAAGCGAGATGATGTAATACATGCAACATCCCAAACAACGCATACGGCCCTTGTTTTGTTGTTCGGGGAGAATCCCCAGGCTGTCGCTTAATCAGCACAGCCTCTCATACGGCTCTTTAATAACGTCTACTTTATATGTCTGTATGCATACGGGTTTATAAATGTCTTGGTGTGTGTTTGTGCGTGTGTTCGTGCGTGCGTTTTTGTGTGTGCGCGTTCGTTTGTGTGTGTGGGTGTTTTGTGTGTGTATTGTGTCTGTCTGTGCGTGCGTTCATTGGTGTGTGTGTTTATGTGCGTGCGTGCGTATGTGCATACATGTGTGCGTGCATGTGTGGGGGGAGTTTACCTAACACTATGGCGGTGTATGTTTGGTGCACATGTATATGTACGTGCACTTTCTTCATTGCAGTAGGGTTCTTAAGTCCCAGAAGGACAGCCTATGTAAGGTAGAGCCCAGTAAGCCGCTACACCCAGCTGCCATTGCTGTCATCGCTCTCTTTTCTGTCTTTACGGTTGTCATCGTCATTGGCGCCATCTGCTGTGTCTGGGGAACATGCAAGAAGGGCGACGCCAGAGACGCCAAGCGAATGAAATGTCCTACGGACGATAATGCGGGACAGAGCAAGAGGCGATCGTACGATCCCGACTCGGCACCGCAGAACTGTGCTTGTATGGAACCGGCTGAAGTTCCGTTGAGGAGACGGACATCGGCAAGCGATGAGGAACTCGGCGAAGGATACTCGGAGTCGTATCCGATGAATAAGACACGTGATCCTATGTATTCCAGGACGCAGGCGCCTCTCTCTATGTATCCTGATGAAACAATGGACGATCAAATTACATCAGTTAGTAACATAGACAGTGAGAGACCGTGGAAATTAGATAATCATAATAAAGTCGCTAGATGAAAATAGCATTTGTTAGCATGTGATCATTATATAAACTAAACATGTATATCTGCTTGTAAGAGTATGTGTATGTTTGTGTGTGGTTGTTTCTGTGTTTGCGCGTGTGATTGTGTGTGTGTGTGTGTGTGTGCACCTATGTAGTCTATGAATGAATAAAAGAAAAACATTTATGAATGAATTAATTACTTAATTAACTAATTTACAGATATATGTATTAGTGTATACATATATGTATGAATGTATGAATGTATGTATGTATGTATGTATGTATGTGTGTGTAGTGTGTGTGTGTGTGTGTGTAGATGTGTGTATGTGACTTAATGTATTCATGTATGTATGTTTCACACACATGTTTCGGGTATGTACTATATTCTTTATAAAAGGAGTCTTGCATATGGTTAACATTTCTATTAAACATATATAATGTGTAAAGTGTGCAGATTATATAGGCAATATTTCAAATATATATATATATATATATATATATATATATATATATATATATATATATATATGATCATCCAGTATTATGAGAATGTTGCCTCTATAGGCCGGTGGACCAACACCCACGCCGAGCAAACAAGTCACCCACTCTCTCTTAAATGCTAACCTCTTGTATGAGTATGTATTGTTTTGTTAATTACCATATATAACATGTAAACATAGGGCCAATACATACCTCAAGATTATTAGTGACATATGAAATTGACGCTTCGTTTGTTTACTCTAGGGGATTCTATGACCTGCTACGTATGCTCTATTGGTTGTTGTACGGAGAAATAGGATTATTAGTGCGAAACCTTTTCCTGATAGATGAAACATTCCACAGATACCAGCAACAACGTAACATAAATAGGCCTAATGAATGCATATAATGAGAGGGATATATGATTCCGGATGTCTGTCCCTTTTTTCCCAAAAAAGGACATTATTTTTGTATATCTGTATATATTAATGATAACACTCCTTCTCTATACATAATAGCCATTTTCAATTGTTTTTCACAGACATTTATCAACCGCTGTCCAACAAGTTGAATATTAATAACAATAAAAGAAGTTCTAGATTGTTTCCGAAGTGTTTGTGTGATATTGAGTAGTTTTCACGATAATGTTAAATCAGATCGTGTTTTTTACGCAGTACACAAACCGTTTGCCGTCTAAAGGGCGCTCTTATAATTGCACATTCCATTTTGTGCGAAGCGGGTGTTTAACATAGTATACGCCATATTAAATCGTTGCCTTCTTGCAGAAAAAAATGGCGTCTTGTAGGTTGTATGCGTCCTCACTACAAATATGAGAACTGCTTGTTGTATGATATGTGCCCTTAATGGAATTAACGGCCTGTTTATAATACACATAGTTTTTTCTCACAACAGGCCACATTTGTTCACATTTGTATGGATGAGATATAATACCAACCCTATTTGATTTCTTTTGTTCAGGAATAGTTCGGCATGAACCTATTCTATGAACTCTTTATGAATAATGTACTGTAGAAGATGATGGATTGTAAGCCAGGAACTTCAAGCCATTATTTTGCCTGAGTACATATTTCTATGAACTATCTCGAATTAATTATATTTTCAGTTATAGAAATTAAAGCGTCACCATCTTGTCCGAATTATGAAATTCACCATCAGATGTCGATTTACAGTAGTAGGAGAAAAAAGTATATGTGTTCAGATGTGACCTATTTCCAGGCATACATTCAACATGAATCCTATGAATAATTTCAATATGCGATACACGGGTTTCACACGATGTATTATTTCATTCAGACAAATGTATTCGATTAATCAGAGTTTGTAATATTTATTCCATACATCGATCATCTCACAATATTTACCTGAAAGCTGCATTATTTAGCGTCCATCAGCTATATGGCGTAGTTCTTCCGAATAACATCCTTCGTGCCATTAAATAATTACTATTTGGAAATATGATAATTCTTAGATGTCTGATGCGCAGTGATATACAGCACTTGGTGTACTTATGTGTACGATAAGCCATTTTGATGTGGGCCTAAAACCGGAAATGTCTCTACCGCCATGTTTTTGGTGGCGTTGATTACCATCACATCGGAATAAATATGTATTAGCTGATTTACTGATAAACCAGTGGCTTTATTTGCTTAATGGTTGTCACATTATCGATTCATATATTACATTTAACATTCGTCAATACGCTTTCTTGTTTACTTCGTGTTCTGTTTCAGCTGTATCTCAATTGTTTACTTGCCAAAACAGGAAGAACATAAAAATATAATTGGGGTCAATAAGATGAATACAGATAATCACTTCTAATGATCATATGCCGATATAATTTGTGTAATAACGTAAACAAGATGAGAACTAGAAAACATGGGTAACCTTGTATTACCTGCAAAACGATCTACTATCTTTGTAAAAGAAAATATATATTTTGTCAATCAATGTTGTATTGTTTGCGAGATGAATAGTCCACACATGATAATTGTACAATATATACGCCACATATGCACATCATCTATTTCGCTGCTTTAGAAATGGTGTAGCTCATTAGATCATCCAAGTGACATGTATTTAATGTCATTATACAGTGTGTCATCTCACAGCTGTAGTTTATACCCATAACGTATCCATTAACCTCTGAGGGTGTTAATCAGTACTTGATTTGTCTTGTTACTCTTCTAAAAGCTGACTAACATTTTCGTTCAGTGAAAAGGTAAACTTCACCAATTTCAAGATTCTAAAATATTTATATTAAACATCTGACTCGTTGCAACAAAGCAGAAATTCCCATTAATTTCTATTTGGAACGATCATAAATTATTGCCCTGCCAATCGTAATGTCAAATGTGATATATATCTATTGATTACTGAACTATTTCAGCTTTTATTGGGGATGAAAAAAGTTCCTTTGTCTACTTTGTCGTCGTGACGGATGACAAATAATCGATTACTCTACCCAACCGGATATTAAAAGTTCAATATTGGTGCAACAGAGATGAGCCTTATTCTTATCTGTAGGCATGGCAATGAATATTATACGAGGGCTAAGGGGTGGGGGGGGGATATTTACCCAGGAGTGTGTCTTTGTCACGATTATGACCCTTCGATATATTTGCACAAAAACAGTTCACTAATAACATGCCACAATAAATTTATTTCGTAAAGAAATAATGTACTGAAGTGTATGACGATAAAATTGCTAAATTAAGCCTACAGTTCCCCTCATTATTATGCATACTATCTTCTGGTGATGATAATTATGATTGTGCTGATGATGATAGTGATGATGATGATGATGATGATGATGGTTATGGGAATTATGCCGTTGATTTCGATGATGACAATATCGATAATTCAGGTGCTAGATGGTTGTATCACCTCACTAAACACATCCAACATGATAAACGTTAAACTGAACATTACCTTACATACACTGAACCCATTGCCATTAGAATGACGTTTATAAATATGGCCAGAAAGAAGCGATTTGTGCGACATGTCACTCATTGTCCGTTGTCCGAATTAATGATGATTAATTTTCTTCAGAAATTTCAAATGACATCATAGGAGTATTTGGCTTAATCTCAATCGATTTATTTTTCTTCTTTTGGTTCTTTTAATCGCTTTACACCAATTCGTATTAACCTTATTCAATTGAGTTAATCGTAGCACAATTTGTGTTACTCTCAAGTTCCTTTAAAATTGCGTATTAATATCTAAATTTACATATGAACTATAATTTGTGTTAAATGAACGAAAATGAACTATAACAAACCCGCCATCATTATTGATATAGTTAATGAAGTACTAACATAATTTTGGTTAGCATTGATGACCGAATTGAGACTATCGAGGCGAAGGATTCGTTGCATTAAAATATCACTGAAATATGAATAACACTTTGGATATGATCCAATCACTCTACCCCTTCTCGGCTAAATAACAGTTAACTTAAAAATGGATGTTTTTAGGTTATCAATATGGGAATTATAAATAAAAACCAGCATAATGGCAACAATCCTCAAACAAAGGTAAGACTGCGCCATTGTAGAACCTTTCATGTCAAATGCAGACATGCACGCACGCAGAAACCCACTCACCCATCCACACACACAACACACTCGTACACATACACGTCCTCCCCCATATACAATCACCCCCCCACACACACACACACACACACACGCTCATACACACACAGAGGATATAGGATTTGAGATCAACAGAGAGAGCGAGAGAGAGCTATCGTTACATAAATAAACTAATGCTATGTGTATCACTATTCTATTTATATCTCGACGATATGTGTCCAGATCTCGTCTACGGATCTGCCATACAAATGTCAGATAGGGAAATTGTTTGGTTCTTCTCTACTCTGTTTGTATAATTGAGAATACAGCAATTGTTTTGGCCTCCAACCTGGAATCCTATCCCATTAACGTGTAAACAAACCAGCGGTTAAAGTCTGTATGTTAACTGGATAACTCAACCAGTAAGTCGTTATCTGTCTACCCTTTTTCACTTGGTGTATCTTTTAAATAATTGAAATTGACAAGTTCCTTAAAGTGTCACAGGAAATGGTTTCTATCTCCACACACCTAACCTAATGGAAGACTGGGAGGAATGGAGAGAAGAGGTGGGAGAAAGAGAGAGGGGGGTGGGAGGTAAGGGATGGAGACAGGGAGGGAGAGAGTCACTGTTTGCTTTCTTGGAGATACATCATCAGCTTCCATTTGAAGGTCATGGGGATCGTTCCGTGATTGTTGTCGCTGGCCACATACTATGAAATATCCTTGATTTCAGATATCTTTTAGGAAAGTACGTTATCACGGTGTCCGTATGCCTAAGTAAATACTACTTGCCAATCATATTACAGTTTATACGAGATAAATGCCAAGTAGGGGGCAAGAGGTAGACCTTACTTACAAATTGTATCCTAATAGTGCACATTTTTATCTGTTCAAACGAACTCACTTAATCGAGGATACATAACTTTAACATTGATAATACATATACTAACAAATTAGCGAATTAAGTAAATATTTATCTAAAACACGATACACTTAAAAATACCGGAAAGGCGAGTAGGGAATGATAATGACTGTGGTATAATAACTTGATAAATCAAATATCAGCAGTTAAGTAACATATCTTGAAATACAAAATAGTCTTGCTTATTTACACATAACAATGATATCCACGAAGGTCACACGGAGAGTGTTATTTGATTGTTCGTGATCTGTTCTGCTTTCAATAATATCCGCTTGTTATACAATATATTGGTTAGCATTGTCACGGTGTTGATATATGTACAGGTAACAATGAAGTACTGATCAGGTGATTTATAAACGTCATAGATTAGAGAAGACGGAATGCCATTAAACGCGGATATAAAGACACGCGTTGATTGATTTTCCTGGTGAAAGAATATATGGCATTTTTATAGATTCCTTGATAATTTGGGTTTTCTACAGTTGATAATCTATCAAAACATTGTACTGTGGAACAAATAAGTGACTAAGAGTGCGGGTTATTGTCTTGCTTGAACGCTGGTTTTAAAGCTAAACCGTTCCGTTCATGAATGAAACAGCCCACATCCACACGATAACAAACACTCGTGTATGAAGACCGCTAGATTCGTTCACCGCTGAGCTTAAGTTCTTAAATGATGCCACGGTTGAGTTTTAATCTTAAACATAACAGCAATCAAACATTATTCGTTGTTTCCTATAAATATTGCATGTCACATAAGCTAATTAAGACATTTAAACGTCAGTTTCCAATGCTTGAGTGGACTTTGAGTGATTAATAAAGTGCTAAACATTTTGCGTATTAATCACTTAATTTTTCTCATAAATCAGTGAGGGGTGTTCTCTTTTTTTCCAAATAAATATCTAAAGGGATTTGTCATAGACCTTGTGAAGATGAAATATACGCTTCACCATCCGCTAATCCTTTGAGAATCTGAGCTACCTCTTGCCCAAGAACCCGACATTTTTAATGACAAATATCGGTAGTAAATTGTAAAATAGCTAATATAGTAGTTGATCATCCGGAATACCGTATAGTATCCATGTTCTGGATTGTGTTTGGGTTTCACAACATGGAAGCTTTTTTCTTGACGTCTGTATTGGGATCTGGTTCATTTCTGGCCAAATGCAATTGGCATCTTCATTAACTTGGTACCGGAAGTTGTTTCTATTTGCGTACAGTTATGCTAATGAGTAAAGGGGGATAGGCAGAGAGATGGATGGGGGGGAGGGGGGAAATGGTTCACTGATGGATAACATATACAACCGGTATAAATCGTAGAGTAAAGTTATACAGTCACTAACCCAATCAGTAGATTTAAAGTTTACCAAAGAAACTTCTTTAACCGTAGTTCAAAATGTGCGTTACAGATTTGCTTAGACTCGGCGACGGTTACAAATCAATCCAATTCGTTTATTTCAGACGTTAATATTTCATGCAAACATGATTCCATATTTAATCAATGAAATGACGTTTGGGATTTGTAAAGAAAAATACAAAATGGCGTAAAATGTGTAATATGAGTGAGTGAGTGAAGTAGTTTAACAAAAAGTGAGTGAGTGAGTGGGTGAGTGAGTGAGTGAGTGAGTGGGTGAGTGAGTGAGTGAGTGAGTGAGTGAGTGAGTGAGTGAGTGAGTGAGTGAGTGAGTGAGTGAGTGAGTGAGTGAGTGAGTGAGTGAGTGAGTGAGTGAGTGAGTGAGTGAGTGAGTGAGTGGTATTGATACTAGTGAATGTGTAGTGTGTGGATATAAGTGTGTGTGTGATATATGTGATAGTGGTGTGTTTGTGGTGGTGAGTAACATGACTTCAAGCTGGCCAATGGTGATACCAGTGACATTTAGCCTTTGGACTAATACTGTTTTGTGATATATTAGATCAGTGTTGTTTGTTGTAAACATGACATCAACCCAAGCGTTAATTAATTCCCTTGTGATATCTCTTTTAAAGCTCACACGTTGTGCATTAAATAAAGACTTTGCTGTAAAATTCTCTCCGTGTTTTTACATGGACTATTTATACTCGTTGTCATGTAGCTAATTAAACGTGTTTCTTCTAGTAGACAAACACCAAGATATGTTTTTGTGAATAAATTACAACATTTCAGTCCTCTTAAAAAGAAAACACACGCACACGCACAACACACACATATACACACACACACATAGAGAGAGAGAGAGAGAGAGAGAGAGAGAGAGAGAGAGAGATCGGCTGCCTTTAAGACAGCCTAACCATTTTAAACCTTTGCTAAGAATTTCAGGGTAAATGCTTCACCATTAGAAAGCTTTATGATTTGTGTTATGTTCTGATATCTATGTCACCGGTTTCACTCCATCTTCCTGTGCCGTCTAACCTCTGACATATGTCCCATATATAATTAGAGATAAGATTAAAATAAACAACTCCCCCACTAATTTGGGGGGAAAATTTCCTGAATACACCAAACATATATCACACATCTAATTGAATGAATGGATAACATCGCCAATGAACAAAAATGTGTGTAAAACACCATATATATATATATATATATATATATATATATATATATATATATATATATATATATATATATATATATATATGTGTGTGTGTGTGTGTGTGTGTGTGTGTGTGTATGTATATAATTTAGTTATTGTTAGTTCATTTTATAGTCTTACCCTATATCTATCACCCAACCTGTTTTTGTCATTGAGACAACAGCACCACTTCTCCATTGTCTGCCACACAGAGGTCAGTGAGAATATACCATACAGTGGGCTATGGCAATGGCAATGTGCCACACAGACGGCAGTGACAATGTACCAACCATGTGACAATGCCAATGTGCCTCATATTTTACGCTTACTTCTTATTGTGGCATATGTTGATTGCTCGTGACAATGGAATTCTGCGCCATAGAAATAGTGAGATCGCGGAATATATATATATATATATATATATATGTATGTGTGTGTATGTGTGCGTGTATGTGCGTGCGTGCGTGCGTGCGTGCGTGCGTGCGTGTAATCGTGCATGTGTCTGTTTCTCATATATACAGCAAGAGATAGACACACAAAGAGAGAAAGAGAGGGGGGGGGGTTATGAATCGTAATGGAGAAATTGGGTGCATTGGTTAGTGTTCATAAATAAGAAAGGTGTATATTTTTGCTGCACGTATTAGCTATGGATACAGAAGTCATACCAAGGTCATATAACATTAGTATTTGACCATGGAGTGTTTTGTCCATTAGCCAGTGTAATTATTGACATTCACTCTCCTAATATGGAAACAATTCAATTGTACTCTACTTTTTGGTTATTGTTCTCATTTGTTGGGCTTTATTTTGGTTTGGCTTTGTCTCTTATGTTATTGAAATTGATATATTTCTTACTAGCAACAGAAATGTGTTTTGATGCATTTTATAATATATATATATATATATATATATATATATATATATATATATATATATATATATATATATATATATATATTATAAAATTGAGAGAGAAGAGAGAGAGAAGAGAGAAGAGAGAGAGAGAGAGAGAGAGGGGGGAGAGAGAGAGAGATAAGGAGAGAGAAAGAGAGAGACTCAATCTGAACGGAACATTCGGGTCCAATTAATTTTCTTTTCCTAAATATTGATAATAAATAAAAATTAGCGAAGGATAAAATTACACCCGACCAATATATATTTATTTTAATGTTATAATGTAATATGTGTATTCTACTCCCAAACATTCTAATATTTTTAAGCCCTTCGTTTTGGAAATTACGTTCCTAGAGAGTTTATTCCTTAGTCAATAATGACCCGAATTCGAGGGCAACAATTGAATATATATTATTGAATTGTCAGAGGTTAATCTTCAGGGAGTAAAGGCTTTATTGTTGTGTACCCAAATGTGTCGTTGTTACCATGTTCGGGGATGATGGTGTTGGGTCTAACCGGTAGCGCGTTGGACCACAGATTAATACCACCAAAGTTCGAATATCGGCGTGGGCTTATCTGAAAGGTGTTTCATCTTTGACCTCGCTTCATTACCTTTGGAGATTATTCGGTCCGTTTAGCCTATCCTGTTCACAAACGTGGCCGTTAAACAGCAATCATCATCATCGCGAGACGCACTTCAGATATGCCGCCGTCCAGATTCGAACGAAGGTGGTAGTGATCTATGGTCGAACGCGCTACCAGTTAGACCAAGAGGGTTCCCCCAATGTATGTGGAAAGTTGCTAATTAATTATGTTTCATAAAAACTGGTTATAACTTTTAAAACGGTGTTATTTGCGTAATCGTATTAATTCAGTATATAGTCATACCCCGTCCTACACCATTGTCACGAGATAACCCAGTTGATCTTATAAATAGGGCTTAATAAGTTACAAATGCATTAAACATGCCCTCGATGTAAATATTTTATTGTAAATAGCATTTTATGCTCTTAATGTGTATTTATATATTACATTGTTTTAGCTTATTTTATGAATTATTATTAATTTATTTTACCTCCTTTTATTAAAACGAGGGAGGTCTAGCCGAGTGACGTAACGTCGGACCTTATAAGGTTCACGGAATTGAAATTTACTCTAGAAATTTGCAATATTACTCTGATAAACATGTAAAAACACTTAAGATTGGGGAATTGTCCAAAATTATCATTATGGAGTGTGGAATTGTCCAAGTGGGTTATTGTCCAGTGGGGAATTGTCGGAGGTTTTAATAGTAGTCGTTTCATGACGCCTGCCCGTTGTAAAAACTGATCTTTGAAGACAGTGACAATTGGGTTATATGGTTTATATAGTATTGCTTTGAAGAAAGATACAGCAATTGAAAAATAGCTATAAATAGGGCTGCTTAGATAATTAAGCTAAACATTCTCACTACTGCCGTGATCTGACTTGGGTGTTCTACTCCCAAACCCCACGGCTGTAGGTGATTCGCTTTTTGTTTTTGCTTGGCGGCTTAGGGACTGGTGAGACATTACACATGTCTCAGCAAGAAAAGTCGCCACTCTGGATTCAGTCCCCTGAAGAAAAGTCCAGAGTTTGAATTCACGTTTCTAGATTCTCTGTGCCCGTGCCTTATTATATGCAGCTAAAACACAGACACGCACGCACACGCACGCACGCACACACGCATATACATACATACATACATACATACATACATACATATATATATTCAGACGGCTATTTGGGATGTTAGTTGCGAGATATTCATTTATAGGCAAAAACAAAACAGAGGTGACGGCGAGAATACAAACCGACTAATATATTTACAATATATGACAAATGTCTACCATATTTCTGTTATGTATGAGCTACATTTATTTACACCAATTACGTATTTCTATTTAAGTCTCTGATCATCAACTCACGGCCCATTTAATCTACCTTGTGCACAAAAGTGGCAGTAAAACATCAATCACCATCATCAATCATCTGATCATCAACTCTACACAATCATGACAAATCGATAATATCTCTCACTAGACAGCTTCACAACACACTTCGTATTAGCTTTATACCAATGGATGCCGTCATTTTGATATCTCACACAGCGCAGTGGTTAGAACATTGTCCAGCACATCTCCTGGTTGAAGTTCAAATATCTCAATGAATTCGTCCGTGAATAAGCTGTCCCAGGTGGGTGGGCATGACCAGCGCCGAAGTAAAACAATCGACTAGATTACCCACGTACATCATATCATACACAATCGGTCAATTTGTATATATCTCTGTTATCAGTTTCATCTTCAGCTAATTTATTCCATCCCCTAAATACCCATATGACCTAATTAGTACATTAATTACCCCTAAGTGTATCGTTTTTGAACTTCATTGAATACATAAATAAAATTGTGTTTTGATTCTATGGTCTGGTGAGAATCACGAACTATTCTTCTCATAGATGAAAGGGTAGTCACCAAAAAGAATTCCTAAACAAATTGTTACTGCCTGTTAATTCATTTAATGCCTGTTGATATTTGTTACTGCCAGTTAGTCTTTTTATTGTATATCGATTTTACTGTTTTAATGCGGATTATTGAACAGAACAGATCAGTCTGTATAATAAATATAACGAGACATATGACGTAGTTAGGGACATGGATCTTGATGATCTAGTTAATACGGAAACTTGGTGACATTTCAGATCAGAAAACTGTTTGAAATTATCAGCAGTGTCTGACGGGATAAGCGTTTGTGTAGCTTATTATCCTCAAATTGTCCCAACTAAGAAAAATGGAGCGTTGTTTTTTCGAGTCCCATTGGTATGTCAAGAATTTACAGTAACGTGGCACCAGGGTAACTGTGTGTCCATTAGAAAGTCACGTTAAGGTTCAGGTGATCCTGTAAGACATAGTTGCAAGTATCTTTGTCTCGGCTAGTCATATAGCGTCTATTGTTCCAGACTTATATTCGACTTTTATATACATCTTATTTGGCGGGGGGGGGGGGTTAATAATACAGCACATTTAAATGTTGAATGACTGTTGCTATCAAGGATGATTTATTGTGTTGTGAACAGCTTCTAAGAAGAGACAACATACGAATATCTGTATGAAGACTTATCTATTAAAATAAATCTTCTCATACTCTTAGATTAACCAGTCAAATACACATGTGGTTGTGTCCAATCTTTTCAGAGTCGCATGGGTGTATGTATGTGTGAGTGCGCGGGCGGGCGGACGGGCGAGCGAGAGCGTATGTACAACATATTCGCCTATGAATGACTCAAAATCTTCTAAAACTAAATGATAATAAAACAAATATGTTATATTTGGCATCACCACATTGTGTTAAATCCCTAAAGACACCAGAATTACAGATGGGTGCATCTTCGATTACCCCTAATCGGTCAGTAAAAAATCTAGGGGTTATTTTTGACCAATGTATTAACATGCATGAACATGTCACATCAGTATGCCGAGCTGCCTAGTACCATCTTAAGAACATCCACTGTTTAAAAACATTCTTGACACAAGAATCACTTGTAACTGTAGTTCATGCCTTTGTTACATCTCGTATAGACTATTGTAACTCCCTGTTATATGGCATATCTGATTATAACATTAATCGCCTTCAGCGAATTCAGAATAGTGCAGCTGGCATTGTAACAAATACTAGAAAATATGATCATATCACCCCAATTCTTCAAAAACTACATTGGCTACCTGTTAGACAGCGTATCCATTTTAAGATTATGCATTTAGTGTTGCAGCCCCCACTTTGTGGAATAAGTTGCCGGCAAATATTAGAAATGCGTCGACTCTTGGAAATTTTAAGTCTCTTCTAAAACCACACCTATTTAAGGTCGCTTTCACAGATAAATAATTATTATCTTTTAAATCATTCCAGGGTTTTTACAGACATTATTTGGGGTATTATTATATTACATATTATTTGTACATCGCCTTTGAATGGCTCCTGCTAGTAAGGGCGCTTTATTAAATATACATTATTATTATTATTATTATTATTATTATTATATTATAAACTAAAATAAACAGTTACTTTACATTAAGAAATTTAAAATGTTTACCCATCTGTGTTAAAATGCAAGAAAACACGTTGTCGCTATAGGGTAATACATCTTTATGTTACAACGATAGCAGCATATAATTATTTACTGTTTGTACTTTTAACATCCATCAGATAATGTCAACAGCTTATCGTAGTTTATAAAACAAGCAATACATCAATGTTTAATGGGAAGAAATACATCACCCTGTATGACTCACACACTGTGATAGCTTAAAGTGGTAAATACATCATAACTTAGCGTAACTTTTAGAAAGCTAATTATATCTGACTGAAGTAAAGTATTTATATCTGACTGTAAGGTGTTTTATTCACATTTGTGTTTTGGGGGGAGAATCCCCAGGCTGTCGCTTATTCGGCACAGTCTCTATGTTGGAGTGGTTGAGAAACTTCCTCCCCCACCACTCACAGGGGAGCAGTACGGAAAGATGGAGCCGAAATACCCTGAGGGTGGTCACTGTCAGAGTGTTTTATGTCCTCAGGGGTTTTAACGTCCCCCTTTATTTTAAATAATTCAGTGGAGACGGCAGCGCCATTTAACGTGGTCAGCCACGATGTTGTGAGCCAAAATAAATTATCTCTGGAAAAGTTTCGACCTCTATGGGGTTCGAACCTGTGACCGTTGGCACCGAGTGCCGGGTGCTTAACCGCTAGGCCACCATGTAGTGTCAGGTGTATTTCAGAAGTGCATGTCGTAATTATGCAAATTAACTGGGGTTTCTTTTGATTTAATAACATTTACTGGACAAACGAGTGTTATGTTCAGTTCTTTCGAGATGCTTAAAGTTCACATCAATTATCATGGATAGTGCTACTGCGTCAAGTGATGCGATTAGTCTAAAGTCCGCTGCCCTTATAAACATCATCATTGTTGATCATACAACCAGCACCATCGCAACTGACCACAGAACAACGACAACAACAACGACAACAACAAACAAGACAACAACATAAATCAACAAGAACGCTCTCAAAGAAAACAATCACTAACTCGTTGTACCATTTAAATAAATGAAGCTCAATAAATCATAGTTTATATCCAATAGTAAACCATCTACCATCAACACTGCCTCAACATTTACTCTTGGAACCTCATCGACTCATATCAATTGGAGTAATACATTACTATACACTGATCCATGATAACCTATTTTACTGAGATATATATTTTGAGGGATTCCACCATTTACTCTCTTTATTAGAGGTGATGTTTTACTTATAGTTATATCACAGTATTTTAGTTTTGCAACAATATCAGATTAAACAGACATCGTTCTCATACACGGTGTCATCTATGGTGTCATCTATGGTGTCATATATAGGGTTATGTTACATGCTTCGATCTAGATAACATCGAGAAACACGATTTCATCTACATAATTCTTACCCGGCCAAGACGAAAGAAGGATGATTACCATCCGAATCGAGGGAATAATATTTCGAATTGCGACGACTGCAAATGAACATTCAACTCAAATCAGCTCAACGCACTCTAAACTTATTACCCTTTCATCAGTTGGATGATGTCATGGTATATACAGGTATTTGTCTCCAAGCGTGATGCTAGCAGAAAACTCATAGGACGTCTTCATATCCAGGCCTGTACCTTCTCTCATAACTCCAGTTGGGCTGCGAATATTATCTTGCATTTACTGGCTATTTAGTGAAGTTGGGTTCTTTCTCTCGTAACTGAAAATACCATTATCTTCTAACAGGAACAAAAGTGGCAACAGATAATCAAACGTTTGCTAATCCATCAATCAAATTAGGCTCGGATGACAATTAGCTGGTGATTGCCCTATATTCCCACAGTCCATTAGTCCCACAATCCACTGGTCCTACAAGCTATTAGCATTAGGGTTAGAATGTAGGACCAATGGGCGGTAGGAGCCATTGTTTATAAGATCATTGGGCTGTTAGATTATAGACATGTAACCTTAACTGGTGACTGTCTAACGACAATGTATAATTTAGATCTGATGTACATATTTAGGTGGACACACCACGCTGATTATCAACTAATCTTGACATCTGTTAATGTTATTTCGTTATCATCAAGGGTTGGTTGAATTATACGACTCTCAACATGATCGGAAACATGACATCTGCCCCTATTGCGATCTCTAGCTGGATACCAGACAATATTCTCTCGCAAGGTCACGCGACCTTTTTGTCACGGCATCGCCTTTTAGAGCATTATTATTATAAGATTGGTTGTCAGGATGTTCAGAATAAGCAGATGTGACTTCTGCTTGTTCATCAACATCAGATAACAAGATCTTCATCTGATGTACCGCAGACATCAACATGATCTGGTATATATCAATTGTCACCCGTTAGAATATTTATTGAACATCATCAGCAACAGAATATCATTGTTGGCTATGGATTGAGTTAAAATGTTGAAACACTAGCGTTACAGACTTTATAGTTTAGTTTTCTTGAATATCCCATTTCCAAGAAAGAACCTTTCCAATCGGAATTTTCTGTAGGTAGAATAAATTTGGGAAACACGTTTATTGCTATATATATATATATATATATATATATATATATATATATATATATATATATATATATATATTTTATATTTAACATTTCCAGGGGAAAAAAGGGGATCAAGTATTCATAGTTATCAATTATGAAATGTTCAGTTATTCTCCGAGCGCGGGTCGTATTGACCTCAATATTTTATCCCGTAAATATATCTCACATCCTTTACCCTAGATTCACAAATTGTCACAGCGATAAGAGATATGAAGGAGTGAGGATAAACAAAACCATGCGATGATATTTTGTCTAAAACAAATCTACAAACACCTTAAGCGTGGTGTAAAATTGACCCCAGGTGTGACGTTGGGGGGGGGGGTGTTAATACGGCATAGTGGGTTACAAACAAAATAACTATAGTGGGAAATCCCTTAAAATGTTGATAAAAATATATAAAAGAATGTAGGTTGGACAGATAGAAATGATGGATTGTTCTTATTACAACGAATACATTATATAACATTACCAGAAAATAAACAACTGCTTTACATAACACAAAGGATGATATTAAACCTATCATAGTAAAAGGAGATTTAGGACAACAAGAAAAGATGTAAGAGAAAAAGTAAAATAGTATTTTTGTACACAATCGATATACTTAGAATGATTATAGTGACCAGATGTTGACATCTGTCCAATTGTTATCAAGAGGGCCAGTGTCGGTGTGTGGCTATCATATAAGAAATTACGAAAACATCCCAGACAACAAAGAAACTTATATATTATTTATATATACTTAGGTGATGATGATGATGATGATTGATTGATGTTTTACGATAACTTTTGTGCAAAGAGTAAGCTAAATGGGCCGAGCGACCTCCAAAGGTGATGAAGCGAAGTCAAAGATGAAACAACCTCCTGATGCCCACCCCCGAGATTCGAACACGAGTGGTAACGATTTGTGGTCCAACACGCTAGCGCTAGACCACGGAGGCGCCCCAATAAGTACTTTAGTAACTTAACTACACATATAAATATCAAATCATACAATATTTTCCAGCCCGCGACAGAGTAGTGAACACCCGTAGATAGAAAGACCACAGTTTTGAGACTGTACGTTGTTGACGTAATCCAGTGACTTGACAGGTGGCGACAAGCGATGACGGACAACCTTACCAGCGTCACAAACTCGGACACGTGACATCAATGTTTACTGGTAATCGTGTTGTGATCAGCAAGGACATTCATAGCATCTAATTGCTTCTGCGGATGTCTACAGATATCTACTCACATTTAAGGCTATCTACAGATATGTTTGGATATATTTTAACGGCTATATATGTTTATTAATGTCTACGGGTGTTTACAACTCAGGCATTTATATCTGTTAATGTGCAGTGATTCACTTGACTACAAAATAAAAGACCAAGTAAAGGACAGAACCAAGCATCCAACAAAAAACTTTACCAAAATTAACTATTCTGGCCATCTATCATAATTGGCTCACATAATAGACAAATGATATTGAATTACACATAAACCCCAATAACACACCTATACAATATCATTATAAAAGAATACATGTGCACTCCAAATTGACATTAGACTCCATGTCATGGAATATTCTAGTTCTAAATTATCTGTTATTCCCACTAGCATTATAATACCCGGCCCAAAGAATCGATTTACTTCTGTCAGATATGATATTCTGCACTTAAATGTTCCATACAAGCACAGATATTAATTTAAATAACCGAATGACAATTTTGCCACAAGCTTGGAGATAACCTCTCCCCTTGACTTCCACGCCACCATGTGGTCGTACATTAAACCCCAGCCAACAATTACAGCTCTGTGGGCAACAGACCATGACACTAATTAAACATTGATCCACAAAACGGGGTGTCTCAAAATTATAGCTTACAAATAAAACATGTACAGGGTGTAACGATATATACAAGCAAATTTGTAACAACCACATATCGCTGGTTAATGTTAACTTTTCCCATTTCCTCGGTAGCCATATGAGTGTCTTTTATTAACAGTGGTGCGTTAGAAGAGTGTTGCTAATGTATTCATAGTTTAGCCACAAGGATTTTGTAATACCTGAATTATTTTTCAATCTTCCAACAATATGAAAGAGGAACTGGTCACGTGATCAATCCCAATACGGGCTTCTGTCTTCAACTAATAGAAGAGGCGCCTCTCTAACGGAAAGATATAGAAATTGTGGAACTTTTTATTATATATAAATAACGTTCATCAAAGGGATCCGTATAGATCATATTCTTAATATATATATATATATATATATATATATATATATATATATATATATATATCTAAAAACAGGCGTATCAATCAATCAACAAGACTGTGCTGCCAACATTCAGGTCAAGGTTCGATTGGAAACAAAATACCCATATTTATCAGATATGTTCCATATCTGATCGATTTGGAGCCATTCATTTTCCCACTTTATTATAATAAATGAAAGGTATTTTTCGGTTTCGAGTGTAAGATATACCAACTACTAATTTCTTGGTTTATATTGAAGTTATATATCATTCGTATGACACGTAACAGATAGAGATATCACAAAGCAGACATCTGATGACAGGCTATTTAGAATTACACCATTAGACCAATAAATAACATACGATTGGGCACTCTAGTCTTGTCCTGACTAATGCATATCATCTATGTGGTATTTACGAAAAACATGACATCTGAAATATCATCTCCATGGGCTCACGATTCCATAAATTGTCACTGGTACTATCGCATCTGTACGGTATTAATTATTTAAAAAAGAACCGACGTTAAAAACGAGTTACTAATTTCCGCGTTAATTGTTTTCAATAATGAAATCCGATAATTCTATATTAATACTCCGTCTCTCATTTCTCCACAAGTATTGATTGGCCTTTGACAAGTATGTACGTATACATGTACATATCTTAGTGTAAACATATATTAAGTGTCCTTTGTAAGAACTAATTCAATCTACATTGGTTCATTTCTTCAGTATTTGAGTTTCTGTCGTCATCTAGATGTGCCTTTCCACTTCTCATAAACTTCGCGGATTAGAACCGAGGAAAGCATTTCATTGCTCTCTCAAATGAAAAATAATATATGTCACATAATGCATAGTTCAGTAACCTGAGGTAACATCGTTTTACTGATGTGTTTGTTAATTATACAAAGCCATACTCTGTATATTATATATATATATATATATATATATATATATATATATATATGTGTGTGTGTGTGTGTGTGTGCGTGTGCGTGTGTGTGTGTCAGTGTCGATTTGTGCATATGTACGTCTCTCCCACACCCCCTCCTTTCTCTAAATCTCTCTCACTCACTCTCTCTCTCTCACTCTCTCTCTCTCACTCTCTCTCTCTCTTCGTTTGATTTCAAACAGGGCATGCATTAATGATATACTAAATACCTTTAACTCTTTAAGTATAATTAAAACTGGCTGTCTTTAACGATGCTAAAATAGTTGCTATAATGCTTATAGCTACACGTAGTTGGTTTAGTTTATAAATGTTTATGTGTATAATCTAATGCACGAATCTCGGGAGAATAACCCTTTTGACGTGATGAAAGCCAATGTCAATACTAAAAATTATTCAGTGTCCGAAATTGAACTGGCCCTCAATTTTTCCACTCAGTGGGCAATTCTATTTCTATATTATATATGTAGATGGAATTTTATCATAGTGGCCACCAAGTCTGTTTGGAAGGAGAAAGTTCAACATATTGCTTCAGGGATTTAGGTTGATATTATATGGGTGACAGAAGCGAGTATTATACTACTACTACTACTACTACTACTACTACTAATAATAATAATAATAATAATAATAATAATATTACTACTACTATTGTTAATAATTAAAAATTGTATGATTATTATTATTATTTAAACGGCAAAACTAATATTATAACCTAAACTAATGCTCTATCGGTGATTATTATATACCATATTTATATAGCACTCTTTTCATAAACTATATCATGTTTAAAAGTGCTTTACAATACAAGAAATATAAACGTAAAAAGTTATAATGACATGGCATAATATATATTAAATATAAAATAAAATATTACAATATAGTGGTGATTAATTATGTTGACGTAATAGCATGATTAAAAAAAGACAAAATAAAATAAACTTAATCAACTAAATTAAATCGTTATAATATACTGATATAACAATATATCGAACTGCTATTAACTAGAAGATAAAAATAGAATATAAACATGTTATATATACACATTATTAAGAATGACTAGATTTGTTCAATGGCTATAGCGAATTAGAAAATATTGTGTTTTGTAAACTTTTTTGAAAGTCTCTGTTGTCTTAGATTTTCTAATATCGGCAGGTAGTGCATTCCAGAGACTGGGTGCTGCATAACTAAAACATATGTTGCCATATGCTGTGGTCCGCATCTTAGGTACTACCAATAGTTGTGTATTCTGGGATCTTAGAGTCCTGCCTGGTGTATACATCTGTAACATTTCTCTCAAATACACAGGAGATCGATCGTGCAATGCCTTATGGGTGTGGACCAGAAGTTTAAACTGAGCACGGTGATGTAATAACTTGTATATGCAACTAGTCGTGAATCAGTAAAGTTATTATTCAGAAGTAGGTTCCTAGACGGAAAGTAATTTTCTATAATTTTAAATAAAAAGTTTGACAAATCTTTTATTATATAGAATATGACAGTTCAAACTGAGGCTTTTATTAATGGTTTAACAATGACTACATTGGTGAACCTTGGATGAGTCATACTTCATGAGTCATACAGCCATAGCAGCCATTATGCGCAAAGAACTTGAAGAACTCTTCAACAACTGACTGATATCAGCCTTTAGAAGAAGCTCAAGTATCTCTGTGATTGACAGGTAACAGTTTTCTCACAATGGAAACCCATCATGTATATTTAATATCTTTTACAGGAGAAGTTATGAAAATAATCAACCATATCTTTGTCGGAATTATTGAATTAATAATATTTGTGGGAATACAACCTTTTCATTTCCTTTGCCTACACTGATGTTAGTATAGTAATACCCAGATGGGGTAAGAGCTATGTTTTGTCCCCCACTATAACCTTACTAACCTTGAACATTGTTGAATGATAATTCAAATTATTTGTTATCACAGATTTTCACGTGATCTTTTTTTTTCATTTTGCAGCCTGGACATACTTATGTGTGTATGTTCGCACGCAGGTATGCATGTGTGTGCACGCGCGCCCGTGCCTTTGTGTGTATGCCTCTCTCTTTCTCTCTGTGTATGTGTGGGTGTATGTGTGAGTGTATGTGTGTGTAAGTGTGTGTGTGTGTGTGTGTGTGTGTGTATATATGTATATGTATATATGTGCGTGTGTGTGTGTGTGCCTCTTTGTGTGTATTCTTATGTTTGTGTATGTGTATGTGTATGTGTCTTTGTGCGTGTGTTTTGTGCGCGTTTGTTCGTATATATATATATATATATATATATATATATATATATATTACTGTGTGTATATGTGTACCTATGTGCGTGCGTACATACGCAAGTTGGCAAGTGGATGCGTGAGTATGTGTATGTGCACCCGTGATTGTCATCAGTGATGAGTGTTCAGTATTTCAGCTGCTTAGACTGACATCAATCTCTATCATACTATGCTGCAATTGCGACATGTTAGAGCAAATCCATACGACAATCCATTACCTCACACTGTAACGTGTGGTAGAAAATAACCTCATATTATACATAAAATTTGGGGTTTTGTTTAAATCTTACTCACTCGTTATTACCTAAATAGCATTTTATGTTATGGAGAAGAAAGTATAATTTCTTAACATCAGGATTGATTAAACAACATTGCCTATACATCATCTACAATGCTATTAATATATATTTGTCATCATTGAACAGACACTCATCTGAAACATTGTCCTTTCCACTTAAATTAATATTAAATATTAATAAATAACAGCAACTTCCGATTAGTCTGCAAGCAATACATCATTGCTTAATGTAAACAATACATCATTGCTTAATGTAAGCAATACATCATCACTTAACGTGAACAAATACATCATTGCTTAATGTGAACATTACAGCCTGATTTAGTGCCAGTAATGCATCATAACTTAGCCTCGCCTTTAGACAGCAGATTGGCTACTCCAGTTTATTGAGCTTCTAACACAGTCAAGATGAACTATTGTCTGTTGTTATCTTTTTGTAATTATTTTAATTAAGTGGTTATCGTAATAATGTGCTCACTATTGGATGGAAAATAAACTCAGTATTTTCGATAGAAAATAACTAACATATGCCATAATTAGAATATATTAGTTTCTTTGTATTTCTTCAGTAGAGAGAGTTTAAGGCAACATTACCAAATTATGTAATTATAATGTAGTATTGGTAAATATATATATATATATATATATATATATATATATATATATATATATATATATATATATATTCCATCCATGTGAGCACATATATATTGTTGCAATTGTCTTAATTTAATATCTTCGGTATGAACAAGCAACCTTATCAGTTATCAAACAAATACAGGCTCACCAAGATTGGAAAATGCTAGTTTTTGCATGTTACAGATAACATTATTTCTGGTGTTTTTAATGTCACTTAAATACCTTTATTAGTACTGCTTAATTTTTGTGTTTATTTTAGAGAGATATGTTTTACTTTAGTACTAAATCGCTTTTTATTTGTAAAGTGGTTGCTGCATTATCGGATCGTCTTGGCACCTGCTGCCAAGGATCACGGGTTCGATCATATCAAGAGGTCGAAACCGTTCCACGGATTAATTTCTCGGCTCACAACATTGTGGGTGGCTGACCACGTTAAATGGCGCTGCCGTCTCCTATGGATTGATTAAAATAAAGGGGGACGTTAAAGACTCCCTGAGAATGTAATACACTCTGGCAGTGACCACCCTCAGTGTATTTCGGCTCCATCTCTCCGTACTGCCCCTCTATGAGTCGAGGGGTAGGTGTTATGAACAACTACTCAATAAAAGGGACAACACTGGAAATAAGTGCTTACGGTTTCGTGTGTTATCCCTGTTTCATGATCAGATCATGAAACGAAAGAAAATCAACCATCAAACTCTCATTTAGTCATCGTCTCTAGAAACGTATAGGTATCCATCCAGCGCCACACCTGCAACCCGTCAAACTATTAATTAGAAGAAGTATATCGCGAAAATATATACATATTTAATGGTAATTCGAAAACAGCCAGCTGAGGTTCTGTTCTACTTTACCATAGATAGCAGAAGGTTCTCAATTAAAATCAGCTAATTGCCTTGGGGTAATCTAAAGAATTATACACACACTCGCACACATACACACCACACCACACACACACACATACATAAACACACACACACACAAATATATATATATATATATATATATATATATATATATATATATATATATTATATATATATATATATTACTAAATTCGCCTTGAGCCACGATAAAATTTAATCAAATTCAGATATTTCGGGATTCGTTGAAGTGATTGATCTTTTTTTCATTCCAAACGGATCTCATTTTGACAAATCATTCACAGCCAAGACGTTTTGTTGATATTGTCTCTTCCCATAAACAACAGCCACATCAGACTTCTAACACCTGACCATTGTTCTATAATCCAATTAGAAGCTTGATTTATAGTGGATCGTTTATATGAGGTCGTGCCGTTAATGGGCTTTTACCAAATGGAGTCACCAATCCGTGGATCCAGATCGAGTTATTTCGGGTCGATTTATCGCAATCACCGAGTTGTCTTGTAAGTAGTAAGTAAGTAAGTAATGTGTTTACAATATCCATACCCATACATAATAGCAATATTATAAGATATATCATATATAAATGTTCAAATGGTGAGACCAGGATATGTGTCACACGACAGACCTAGTAGGCACTGATGAGCAAAGGATGGTACTAGATAATGGGAATAAAATAGACAAGAGAATATAATTGATGACATTTAGGGTATAATTAAATCGGGATAATATATAACTATGAGAAAGCATAATGCGATAATGACACAATTTGCGGCATGACTCATTAATCACCCATTCAATACGTCAATCACAACACTTACTTTGTTCAATGTTCGAAATAAACAAAGATACTTTTAACATAGTAACTATGGTAAGCGTTGGTTTGGTTTTGTTGTTCGGGGAGAATCCCCAGGCTGTCGCTTAATCAGCACAGCCTCTATGTTGGAGTGGTTGAGAAACCTCCTCCCCCACCACTCACAGGGGAGCAGTACGGAAAGATGGAGCCGAATCACCCTGAGGGTGGTCACTGCCATAGTGTTTTACGTCCTCAGGTTTTTTTTTAACGTCCCCCTTTATTCTTAATAATTCAGTGGAGACGGCAGCACCATTTAACGTGTTCAGCCACCCACGATGTAGTGAGCCGAGAAATTAATCCCTGGAAAAGTTTCGACCTCTTGCGGGGTTCGAACCTGCGACCGTTGGCACCAAGTGCCGGGTGCTTAACCACTAGGCCACCGGAGCTCACTAGGTAAGCGTTCAAAAAGCACCTTTTTATATATGACGTTGGGACTGTGCTCGAGACGTACTGTCAATAATTATATTCAAGCACTTTTTTATATATGCGAATATTTTCTTAGAGAAAGTTTACTAACAAAGTTAGAATAACATCATAGATATAATCTAAAGCAAGTTTGGCTGTCTTGTTATCCGCGTATTTATAATTTGAAGGTTAAATTGGAATGTTTAATTATATTATATTGGCAATATCGTATTAATAAAATCGAGCATAGCCAGAGTAACTTCGTATTCATATAAGTCATGCATTTTAAAATACGAGATCGTTTGAATAATTGGTCATTGTGACTATCATATACGTGACCTTCGCCCTGTATTTCTCTTTCATTCGCCCAAACCATTGCTACATCACTCATTGCTATTAGGCTTGATTACTGCCACTCTCTTCTTTATAACATTGCATCTAAGGATATTCTAAAACTTCAGTGTGTTCAAAACCACTTAGTTATGGTTGTCACACGGTCTCCCGGTTTTTCCATTCTGTCCCACTTCTGATAATCTCTTCACTGGTTCCCTGTTCAATCTCACATCATTTTCAAACTTTGTTCTATAGGCTATCAACTCATTCTTCTGGAGAACCTTCATATCTATTTTCCATTCTTTCTTTAGCACCCAAGCCCAGAGAACTCCGTTCATCTGGTTTTCACTTGTTTTATGTTCCCAGGGTTAAAATTCGTCCTGGGACTCATGCTTTTTCAGTTGCTGTCCCTACTCTTTGGAACTCACTCTCTGAACATATTAAATCATCAAATAGCATAGTTTCCTTCCGCCACCATTTGAAAACTCACCTTTTCAAACTCGCTTATCCTTCCTAAGTTTCCTTTCCATTTGATCATCGTTGATGAACTTTGCATCATACCCAGACTATGAGTTTGTCCAACCCCTTGTACTAGGTGTGCCACTGAGCTCGATTTTGTTTCGAGGATATTGGCGCTATAGAAGTTTTGTAATTATTATTGTTGTTAACGATACGGATTCCAGGTTTCTGGAACATAAGATCTTGTTCATAATAGAATGGCTAGCATTTCCCAAAGATAGGAACCCATATGACAAGTGAGGATAAATTAGCACTAAATACTTTCTTGGTTTATTGAAAAGATGGCTCATGATATTTTGCTGTCTACGTGAGGTAAATGTTTCTTTCATTGATATAGATACCACGAAATTTAGTTACTCTATACTTTGGTTATTGTTTAATTTGGACAGAGGATTTCCTAACTTATTACATCGAAAGCATTCGATTGGTCGGACAAAGTAACCAGGATATTTTCGGGATTTCGTTTATTGCTCATTTCAGCACAATCGTTTAGCAAGTAGATAACTGGATGTATTGTTGATTGTTTACATTGAAATCCGTATTAATGATTATAAATAATGTTATTAATATTCAGGTGCGCTGTCAATTGGTCACATATTATCGTTTTTTAACAATATGAGGTGTAAACTAATACGACAATATTTTGTTTTAGCTGACTTGAGCCTAGGGTCTTAAAAATGTCTATAACTTTAGCCATTTTCAATTTCCATGTAATGATGGCATTAAAGCTAGATTTTTTTTTTCATACCGAACCAGTATTCTGAGCCTCTTAACAACAGTTCATGGCTACTTGCACTCGATTATATGCTGAATGGTTACTAAATAAAAATATAGGCGGACTTAGGTCAGTCACGTGCCGATTAACACATTACTTAGACAACCGAGGAACAAAACTAAATGAAAGCGACAAATTAATTTCTCCGTTTGTTGTTTAACAAAGATTGTTGTGTTGTAGTAGATGTAGCTTAAATTGAAGTCGGTATTAGTATATCACGTGCCAATTAATCCACCAACCGGATCTTTGCCTAATTTTTTGTCGTCGCTTGAATATTATCTCTTTAATATATTAATCAGGTAAATGGGGATAAGACGTTCGATATCCCAGCTCGTTTGCAGTAGTTGTTTTTACTCTTAATGTGTCATATGTCAGTTGTATGAGAACCAAAATGGACGCGGGCTTAGTCTGTTAGATACCGGTAAAGGCATTCTTCAGAATGTTTAAAAAACAACAACAACAGCAAGGAAAAGTCACAAGTTCATTCACCTGAATGTGCTGACACGTAGGTTGTCATTTGTAAATAATCTTTAAATGACACCCAGTAATTGTTGCGCTCAATATCCTTGAGCTGATTGCGTAATCGCTATTATGAAGACGAATTTCTTCTGCCAAATACTGGTACTGAAGTAGTTCGTAGAATAAAGGTAACTTTGCTGTTCGCAAATCTAAGTAGCCCTTTGAAACCTTGGTGGTGTAAATATGGTCCAATTCTACTTTCGGAAACCGACCTCCGTGTTCTGGATACCGTGTAGTCTGGAATAAATGAAATTACCCCGTTACATTTTTTGTTAGTCCGCGAAACATCCCAAAGAGACGATTGATGAAACGCCTAATCACGGCATAGGCAAATTCTACGAAATCATCAAATAACTACCGCACATAATATTTTATTAAAATCACTTTATTTATGGAATATCAACTTGATATTGGCATTGAGGGTGTGTTTTAGTTTTCCCTCTAACGTACATCCTGTCCTATATGTATGGTTTTTTTTACATTCCCAATTGATTATCATACGTCAAGCCGATATTATCCCTGACTTGATGCCGGTCAGTTCTGGAATTCTTCTATCAATCAAACCAATTTCCCGTTTAATCGATTCCAAAAACAAAACATCTCAGTGCACGCTAATCCTTTAATTTTCCTTATTAAGTATCATGTTCGTCATCGTTTACTGCGTGTACATAATAATAATAATACTAATGTTTAGATGTATGTATATGTAGATATTAGAAGGAAAACACTAGCTTTCATCCGTTTATTATAATGTGTACGACTTATTTATTTTAATGTTTTATTATATTTTTGCAAAAAGAGGATATATTTGGGTTCAAACTTCGGTGATTCATAATACGCTGTGTGTTACACTTAGTCAGTGTGTTTTTATTAATAATGGCATCTATTCTCGAATGTTGGATCAATTTATATTTTGGGATCGTTTCATTAAGACGGTTTATTTTGTGTATTTACTCATATTAAATTCAACATTCAATAAATAAAGACTTTTAACCATTTATGGCGTGAATTAGCAACTTTAATTACATCAATAACCCCGCAAGAAGCAAATACAAGCATAACTGATATTGTATTAGGTTTTTCTATATACAATTGTATGATAAAAGATAAGTAGTATTTGACAACCAATTAACAACAATATAATTCATGTCACCTGTTTAAATAAGGCCCCTCAATTAATTAGTGATATAATGTAATTCAATCATGTATCGGAATACGGCTTAACGTTTCGATGACATTCACACCTTTAAATATTCAGGATAATACAAAAACCTGTTTTCACTTATATCCTATCGGTTGATACTATTCAACCGATAGGATATAACTGAAAACAGGTTTTTATATTATCCTGAATATTTAAAGGTGTAATTAAAATCCATATCAAATAACACGTCACAACTTGCGACTATACCTACATCGTATAATACAATTACGATAAATATATAATAAATACATTTGTTTATTACTTAATTAACTAGTTCTTCTAACACGTGACAACCTGTCAGAGAAATTCCACAATCAATCAATCAATGTCATTCTTTCACTCATTTATTTCTTTATTCATATATTCATTAATTAATGTCAACACTTTGATTGACCCAAATTCGTTTTCAGTCAAATAGAAAGCGAAATTTAAATCATCATATTTAAGTTTCGTTTAAATTCAACAACAGAATCGTCTGATACTAAAAGAATTGTGTTACATTATCATATCACACTTACTTAGCTTCGAGCATATTTTGTGTCTAGCCCTCATACTGCACCCTAACAGGAATCGTGTTGTCATTTTGATAATCCCGTTATAATCCAAAGTAGGTGCAGGAATATAAAGCCATGTTGGCGTACACATCCTATAGTATGTTGACCTGTAAACACTCACGAATAATGTTGCAGATATCAATAACTCGTCGGTACAACATCTCGGAGGATATATATGTATATATATATATATATATATATATATATATATATATATATATATATATATATATATATTATCCCTGATAGTAGATTTCTATATGTGAGAGTCAATGAGTTTTTAGAAACAACTCTTAATTATTGGGTTCTCTCCTTGTGAAAGGGATTCATGTCACAAACCCTAATATCTGGAGACAATCTTTTGGTGACTGAATGGACCGAGAAGGCGTTTCTTGGAAATAAAGGTGCTGGTTATTTTAATTAATTGATCTTAAAATTGACTTTGAAATTGACATTGGAATTAATTGAACTGAGTTAATTAAATTAACAAGAAGCATATAGCAAACATTAGTAGAACTCTATACCAAAGATATCTCACACGTAGAAGGTTAATAAAGTGGAAAGTTATTTCATGAAAATGGATATGTTTGACATTAGATGCTCCACATTGGGAATATACAATCAATAATGAATGGATATCCATTACTATATGGATGGACTCGAACCGTAGATAGCACGGGTAATCCATTATGATCCTAAAATAAACATTCACGATATTTCCATATTGTCGAAGAATATTTATATTAGTTCAAAGCCCAGCTGCAGCTAAAATTAAATTTTAAACTCTATGGCTTTTTTGCATGCGAATTTCGATCGAGGATTCAAAATTGTACGAGACAGAACATGTGATAAATATGATGTGGTATTATGTTGGCATCAAATACACCATTACTGTGTTTATGATGATTGTATGGATGGAGTTGCTATGTAATGTCACTGTCTTTATTAATGATGATTGTTAATGAGGATGTATATCGGTGAAATGATATTTTGTCACCTCTTCGCCATTTTGTTCCAAATGAATAGCATGTTGACGTATAGGAGATGGAATGATAAGGTGATCCATATCTTATCAGTAATCGCCTTCATGGTGAATCTGTCAACAATAGACACACACACACTATATATATATATATATATATATATATATATATATATATATATATATATATATATATATATATATATATATATTATATAAGTATTGTTAACTCAACAGAAACTAAATGTGATATTAACATTTTGCTATTTTAATAGTTAGAAGACACTATCATTGTGACAATAATAAATTTTGGATATTAAATTAAAATTAAAATTTAAAAAAATATGTGCATTAATATTTCATATGTTTGATTGTAAAGTAGTACAGACTAATCCAGCTAGATATGTGGCATCATCAAAAGAGATGAACTTTACCTGTTGTTCCATCTCTATTACAGTCTAAATAAAGTTATCTTCTTTGTCGGATTTTTATATCAGATGATTCTTTCCATCAGAAACAAAGATGTTGTCTTTGGAAGCCACACATACTCTACCGGGATTAATACGACCTCCACAGAAAAACATTCTTCTTTCAACCTTCCTTTCCATAACAAGTAGTGGACAATTGATACAAGTGATATTCTTCAGATAAGATAATTTTTCCCTTTGGAAACATACTAACGCACGATGGGTTGAGGTCAAATTTAAATATATATGTTCAGTCCACATGAACTTACTTTATATATATGTCCTTTATATTTGAAGAACTGTTCATGGATGATGATGATGATGATGATGATGATGATGATGATTGATGTTTTACAGTCACCTTTGTGCACAAAGTAGGCTAAATGGGCCGAGGGACCTCCAAAGATAATGAGGTGAAGTCAAAGATGAAACAATCTTCAGATATGCCCACGCCGAGATTCGAACACGGATGGTAGTGATCTCTGCTCCAACACGCTACTGCTGGACCACGGAGGCGCCAATATGTTCGACTGAACGTCCGGTAGATGTAACACAACATTCAATGTAATATGACTCAATCTGTTCCAGACCTGTTCCTGGAAGAACAGATTTAGTCATATTACATTAAATATCGTGTTACATCTCCCGGACGTTCGGTGGAACAATTATTTCACCAGAAAGGAATACAAGGCCATTGGCAGAATCCACTCAACCAATAACATATAAAAGCTCTATAAAGTCGTATCAAGGAGAAGACCATTTAGAGGCAAAGAGAAAACAAATCGTGGAAGTAGTTATCATTGATAGATGTGATAATGGCAGAAGAGAACTCCGACTCGGACCTTATTTATGTAGTTTCCGGCTAAAATGGTGGAGATTATCATTGTGTTGGAATCTTCTTGTAGACATCCGCTTGATTTAGAGATGTGTGAGCATCATAGTTTGTAATGCGGTAACAATTAACAACTAATCCGACATATTTTGACATATCCACTGTCACCCTGAATAAACATTACTTATCTTTTAAATTTTGTTCACATGAATAAGCTTTGAAATGAAGTAAATATCGTAGCACAGAACAAACCCCACTGTAGGCCTTTTTCATGAAGTGTGCCAGCTCTCTGAAACACGAGTATTCTGAGACCAAACACCATTTCAGGCTGGGGATATCTATTAATTATCAACGTCTTTGAAATGTAGCCAATCCGCCTAGAAAGTACTCTATTTCCTTACCTACGTCCTCCCTAACATTGCCAAGTACTTTATTCCTACTGGTAGACGGGTAAGTCATTGTTTACAACTTCTCTGTACATTTCGTATCAAAGGAGACGCATTTCTCGATTGCTGTTGGTTTGATGTCAGCTCTTTGTGTGATGGTCTCTCTCTCTCTCTCTCTCTCTCTCTCTCTCTCTCTCTCTCTCTTGCATCTTATTTACACATCTTTTACTTTTGTCGATTGTTTGCTTTGAAGTATTCACCTTTTCGTTCATTTCTCTTTGTTTTTGATCCAAATGTTGTCTCAAACGTTGGATGTGTTTCTCAAGTTGATTCGTCACGCTATCATTAAACTCATCCAGATCATCTTTGATTCAATTCATGTGCTTCCTTAACTTAGGCGGATAGGTAAATATCTTAACTAAATCTTCTTCTAAAGATCCTCAGCTTCGGTGATCTTAGCATGAATTATTTCAACAGAAGGACGACCATCACTCGCCCATAGCATCTTCATCTTGGCCAGCGTTGTTTACCCGATGTCAGCAATCTTAGTTTCAGCAATAGAAACCTCAATAGAGTCAACATTTCGAACTCCAATAGTCATCATCCGTTTCATCAGCAATAGATAGATCTTCTTGAACATCAGCGTAGTCAGCGATTATAAAGTGGATGATCCCAGTGAGTGTCAAGATGGCATTGGCTACAAACAAACATTTTGCCCCGCTCGGCACAGAAAGTCTGTATATCTTAATCGTGTTCATTACACATCAAGTGGGTTATTGTTGGACTAGTAACATGCATATGCACCTCATGTGGGTAGCGACTGTTATATCGATCTAGACAAATTTAACACAGAGTAAAACCACACTGAAAACAATATTGCGTCATTGAATCGTTGGCTGCTGGCTGTCAAATATTGCATATTGCCGTTCAAGAGGGCATGATTTACAACAACAAATTTAGCACGAAATCCGTAGAAAACGTTTATAATATATGTGACACTCACTTAACCAGTCAATCAATTCATCACTCTACAATCCATCGATCCACCCATTCATTCATCCACTTAAACATCCATAGGTCTATCAACCTATCATTTTACATATTATTTAATCTGAATATCATGATATTGATTAATTAATTAATTTGTGAATAAGTTGGCCAATTGACAAACTTTCTATTTATTAATTAAATACATTTTTACGCAAATCACTTAACAACAAATTATTCTATCAGGGTTTTCATCAATCATCACTTTATCAATTTGTAGGAAAAAAATATGTTCTTTATCGCATCTCTCTCTCTCTATATATCTACCTATCTATCTATCTATCTATCTATCTTTCTATCTATCTGTCTATCTATCTATCTAAATATTTATTTATATATCTATCTATCTATCTATCTCTCTCGTTGTGTCGGTTGACATCGTTCTCCGTTTGTGTACGAGCCAATGCTGTTGCTGTGATAATCTTTTATACAGTCTGTCATGATCAAGTAAGGTTATTTTTGAATAAATATTTCTTTAAGGCTTCAACAACTGTCCTAGGAATACTTGTTGCGATAACAATGGAATTATAATTATAACAGTTTACCCTCAACAATTAATATTGCAATTATTTCACAATTCTGTACTAACAAATCCTGGATCAGTCAGACCTACATGACCACTAGAACACGGATAGATCCGTGTATAAGAAGCATCCCTGCATAATGCGAAGAACGCTCGTTGCCATGGTAGCGTATTTAGACTCACAGGAGTTTCTTCCTATTCTAATATTGAAGTTTTAATATCCGGTTGATTAAAACTAACGTAAGCTATAACGGTAGAGTTATACAGTCACTAACCCAATCAGTAGATTTAAAGTTTACCAAAGAAACTTCTTTAACCGTAGTTCAAAATGTGCGTTACAGATTTGCTTAGACTCGGCGACGGTTACAAATCAATCCAATTCGTTTATTTCAGACGTTAATATTTCATGCAAACATGATTCCATATTTAATCAATGAAATGACGTTTGGGATTTGTAAAGAAAAATACAAAATGGCGTAAAATGTGTAATATGCAGTCAATTATCGCTGATACTGTAACTGTTTGAACAAAACAGTGGGTGGGTGAATGGGTGAGTGAGTGAGTGGGTGAGCGAGCGAGCGAGCGAGCGAGCGAGCGAGCGAGCGAGTGTAGGACATATCGACATATCAGATTGAACTTTTCATGGTAAAGGATGATACTTCCCGCAAATTGAGATAAAGGAAACCATAAGATCGCTTTAATAAACAAATGTTTACCATTTGTATACAAATTGGTGGATAAAAAGTCATAACCTGCTGAGAAGAGACCCATTATTTGTCCTTTTATAGAAATCTGCTCTGTATAAAGATTATTTTTGCGGTAATATAATAGGTTAGACATGCGTCTGAGTTTCCCAATAAATTAATTATAATGTTTTTATTTTGGTCTCCTATCTATCTTACAGAGAACATGACATGCTGTGGAATTTCCAATTCACTAGGTTACATACAGTTCAATCTGGTAATAGTGCGAAGTACGTTAAGTTCAGATATCATTTCGTTTTAATAATTCATATTACATATTACTGGAGTTGGTTCACATCAGCAAATAATACCAAGTTATAGGAGCATGGGATAAAGATTTATCATCACTCTGTTGCCGGGTGGAATGGCAGTTGTAACAGTCTCTCCAGGATAGAATATTTCCAGCTGGATGATTCTCAGGGTTTGGGTTAGAGTTTTGACGAGTGTCTACGGCAGCAGAGGAACTCGATCAAGACATGTTAGAAAGTAGTTAGTGACACATCACGGCTGATGCTACAGACAATTTATTTTACAAATAATTAAGTTATGATTGTATTGTGTGTGCGTGCGCTCGACGCTTCTGATTGTACGTGTGCACGCGTGTCTGTGTGTGCATGAGTGTGTGTGCAAGTACGTGTATGTGTGTGTGCGTGCCTGTGTGTGTGGGGGGGGTGTATGTGTGATTGTGTGTATGTGTCTGACTGTATGTCTGTATCTGACTGAGACCGATGTCATATTCTAATTAGGTAGTAAGTGTTGACACATAGTATAAATAAGTACATGTAGTATGTCCGAAACATTCTCAAGTTCATTGATCATATTGATTTGTTTAGCTTGAATAATAGCTTTATGAAATATTGTAATATTAAAACTAGTATTTGTCTTGTTCTCAGTTCGTTTTGTTTTGTGTAGTACTTAATAATAATAATAATAATAATAATAATAATAATAATAATAATAATAACAATAATAGTGTATATTTAATAAAGCCTTCTTACTAACAGGGGCCATTCAAAGGCGCTATACAAATAATATGTAATATAATAATACCCCAAATGATATGTCATTAAAAACCCTGTAAGTGATTTAAAATATAATAATTATTTATCTGTGAAAGCGACCTTGAACAGATTAAACATTTCTAGAGACGAAGTATTTCTAATATCTGGCGACAATCTAGTCCGCAAAGTGTGGGCTGCAACACTAAATACACAATTACCACATTACTTGAGCCGAGACACTGACACCCGCAACAGTATCTGACTGGATGACCTGAGTTTATGGGATGACATGTTTGTTGTTATCATTACTAATATTGTTCTATCACACCTAGCAAAATATATAAGATAAGATACATATTTGAGAATTAATCAAGATTGTAAACGAACCCCCCCCCCCCGAAACGACAGCAATACCGATAGAAGGACGTATTAGAACTGAACAAATAATTACTAATGGAGTATCCAATATGAAAAAATGATAATTATTGTACGGTGTCCAATTTTCCCTTAAGGGCTTTGCCATCAGCTTAAGACAGATATGCCAGATGAAGGCGGCTACTACCCCCAAAGGAGATTGTCCACAACTGGTTGTAGGCAAAAAGCTTAGCCATCACATCATGACCTGAAACAACATATCAACCGCGAATAACTTACACTAATTTGGCATTTCAGAATAAGGCTTGATAAATTATGTGTTCCAAATATATGCAGTATTGTGTGAATGAACCGTTTTAATGGTTATTTGGAAAAGCAAAAAAAAAAAAGGTTATTGCCTTTTTTATTATCTATTTTAGTTATATTGCCGTTATGAGTCTTTTGGTTATTAAAATTCCAATTTGTCATCAAACATCTTTTGGGCTTAATAGCACAGTGCTCTTTTGTCACCGGGATGCTGCTAATGTTTATTATTATTATTATTGTTGTTGTAGTTGTTGTTGTTGTCGTTGTCGTCGTCGTCATCAGCATCAACATCCTCATCCATTCAATGTTTACCATTGTCTTTTATCAGAATCGTCATAAACGTTCTATTGTAACTCGCCATTTATAGTTCTCTGTTAATGGATAGTGCGCAATCGATTGAAACTTTGTATCATTAATTATAGCTTAGTAAGGTCAATATTTTCTTTATAACAGATAATTGCAAGAAAGAGTAATCCCAGACGTAGAGTTACCGTAATAACTGTCATCAATCGTGAATGCTTGCTCTTCAGTCATCATGTGTTGTGTTTTTAAACAAATCTGACCCCTAGCTATCTAACATTTGTCAAAGCAATAAGGCACATGTGATGGGATTGGGTTTAGAATTGATCTGCCAGATCATCCTCTACGTCATAAGAGGTCATTAAATGTGGGCAACACTATCTGACTTATATCTTCCGGTGTGGCGTTGAATCAGGCTCACTTATTCACTCACTCACTCACTCACTCACTATTTCAGTGATGCGTTTCTTTGCTCACAACAGTGCAGCTGGCTGACCACCATACCGGATCTTGCCGTCTCATCAAATTAAGTAAAAGGTGGGATGCTACACATATCCTGTGGTGATGCGAACCACTCTACAGTTGACCACCCTACGGGATTTCCATCTATACGTGCTACTCCCCATGATTAATAACAGAAAATAGACCATCAGCAAATCAATAAACGAGATCGTGCTGATGAGAAATATTCAGGTATTTGCAACATCTCAATCACTCGTGCCCTTTCTCAATAGGGAAAGGTTTCTCTAGAACGAACATAATTACAATTAATCCATTTGTTGCGAAACGCTGATAAATATATAGTAAAATTAATCAACCTCAATCGAAGGACGAAACAATGGATCCGATGGTAATTAATAAGGAAACGCGTACCTGTTCCCATCCCCGGGTCTCTATATTCTATCAACCTGTCTTCCTATCTACTTGGGTATGTACCTGTTTTATTTGAGAGCCTCCGGCTAAGAGACCAGTCATCTCTTCTCCGAAAAGACATTTATCGTTTCTGTAGAATTAGACATTTAAAGAAGGAGAAGCTCGTCGTCTATTTACAAGTTAAGTTTTATTGATGAGCTATTCAGTTAGGTTAGAGAAACCCGTTTGTCTGCGATAATACAACCGTATTATGGCATCTGACACGCAAACTGCAGATGGATGAACAATAAATGTCACACCATCTCTCTGGTGTTACTAGCATCCTATTCAGACGTCAATCCAATAAAATACCGATGGTAGATGTGACCACTGGAAGTCTTACGGGTGTCATCGACTTTATACCCTGGTGCCTAACACGGGTGACACGGATGGCACATATACGTCACATATAGAAGATTGACGTTGTTTTACGGCCACATTCGTATGCTTGGTAGATAAACTGGCCACGACATGGAGAATACTGAATGGTTTTTTCACGGTGGGCATTGCACGTCTGGCCACCGATCCTTACACTAAGTCTGTTACATAACCTTTTGGTTGTTCCTTGCTTGCTAATTGAAAAATGGCCAAAACGTGGATTTGTTTTATTGGTCTTCCCTTTCATTTCCTTTGTGCAAGTGATTGGAGATCCATTTGTCTGTAAACACGGGTTATTAATCCCAATGCTGAGTCTGATCAAACTGATGATACTTAACAGTGCGTCATGGTCACTGTCCTCTATACAACGGGCTTTACTAAACTATGGAGTGAATTGACCCAGATATGAGTGACATGCCCAACCTTTGAACTTCACAAATATCACATATCGCCTTTTATGTCTAAGTCCAGCTGAGGTTGAGCGGGAAACATTTGATTATCTATTAGGTATTCAAATACTAACCAATTAGACTAGTTTGTTTCTACTTTTCCAGGATTCGAGGCTTTCAGAATATTCTCATGGTGAGTCTTCTAAGTAAAGATTTATTCTTCAATCTTACTATCTGCAATAAAACGACAACGATGGAGGCGCCCCCGTTTTTAAAATCTTCAAAGCAAATGTCCATAGCTGTAAAGTTGAGTCACTAATATCGACATGCTTTATCGTCTTTATGCCAGGTAAGATTACATTTGTTTGAAATGTTATAGAAACTCTTTCGCGTCGCTTTTCAAAGTCATTTCTCCTTCAAGCTATTTAATACATGATGCACGGTCGAAGTTTTATAAACGCTTACAGCAAATACGTAATAGATCTTTAATTAATAAAAATGAGTTATTATTATTATTATTATTATTATTATCATTATTATTACTATTACTACGACTACAACAAAACAACAACTACTATAACAACAACTAATAATAATAATAATAATAATAATAATACATACATACATACAATTATAATTTAAAACAATTAAACCAAAAAACTGGCTACAAGTATAATCGGAGTCTAGGATTCTTGTAAACTATGTTTTTCGGTCACTCAATATCATTATATTCGTCAATTAAATTATTAATATATTATTCGAATGTTTACCAAAATGATAGCAGATACTGTCTGTGACTGTTGCTGTACAATCATGGACGACATTAACCAGAAGCAAAGCAGAGATTACTTATTATTATCGAGCATCTCAACGGAGGTAGAAAATCCTATTTGTAATATATTATTGTCACATATATTGATAACACAGAGCTAATTAATGAGGTCACTGTAATTATGTGATTATATGTGCTTGTACGTACTATATACGTTATTACCTACGGCGTTAAATTACATGCCATTGTAAATTAAATCTATTGTTTTATATAAAACAGATAATACTGGTAAACAATACAATGGTATGTATGGCCACCGCTATATCCTAGACAGTACAATGAAGACATTCTTGAACTCAGATTGTTACACTGTTTAATAGGAAATAGATACACAAGCTTACGGCGAGTATAAAGATGTTACTTTCAGGCGTTTGTTTTCTTAGTAAATGTTTAATATCAAACGTTTCTAATTTGATCGAATAATTCGGCATTTATCTTCATCCCCAAAAACAATCTAGCTGGTACGGATGAAAACAATTTGTGTGTGTGTGTGTGTGTGCGTGTGTGTGTGTGTGTGCGTGTGTGCGTGTGTGCTTCTATGCCTGCATGAAAAATGTTACTATTGCTGTTTTATGGCTACTTTTCTTGACTTAGTAGGATAAAGGATAAATCAACCCCCAAAGGCAATAAGATAAACTTAAATACGAAACACCTTTCAGACGTACCTCGGATGAGATTTAAATGCAGATATTAGAAGTATGTCGTCATGAAGACGTCCTGCATGTGTTAGTGTATATATGGCTGGACACCATGGAGACAACTGAATTGTGGTTCATAGCATCAATGGTATATGATGTCCGGTGACCAGACATCGAGAATGAACTCAAAAATTGATTATTGTTATATGATTTCCTTATTTGATCAGTAGCATTACAATACGATTATATTCTGATGATTTTAAACGTCTTCGGATTACTCGTTGGTTAACTTGCGGGGACAACAAAACCGGGGTGTCTAAGTTCGAAACTATGGACTACTGATCAAACTCCGGTACTCGTTGTGAGATATAACCCTTATAAATGGATAGTTATGTGAATAAGATTGTGTTTTGTTTTCTTTTAGCTGCTAAGTGACGGCAATAATCGAATCCTATCTGTATTGTTGAGTACAGAGGTGCATTGTTTTACAGTATTGATGTCTTTATAAACCTCTCACTCACTACCTAACTCACTCACTTAATGATCCATTTACTTAACCAACCAACTACTTTCTCAGTTATTGTTATAATCACTGTGATATGTAATTCAAGACATACAGACTAAAACAATATACAGACTTGAGAAATAGATAGATAGGTAGATAGCTGGGTAGATAGATAGATATATAGATATATAGATAGATAGATAGATAGATAGATAGATAGATAGATAGATAGATAGATAGATAGATAGATAACTGGATATATATATATATATATATATATATATATATATATATAGATAGATAGATAAATAGATAGATAGATAGATAGATAGATAGATAGAGAGATAGAACGATCGTTTTATATATATATATATATATATATATATATATATATATATATACACACACAGGGAAAAGTAGACAACGTTGGAATAATACAGGTGTGGTAATGCTACTGTTATCGAGTAATACTCGCATTAGCTAGAGGCCAAATCGATTCATGTATCCTTGACATACAGAATGATCGTCCTTACAATTCTCGCCAAATGTCACAATGTCTCAGTATGGCCAATGGCATGGAACCTTTTTGCTAAATTGATTACGACCATTAAGCGATAGCCATTAGACTATTAGGCTACTATTGTATCCATTAGCCATCTAAGGAGGCGTATTACTTCAAACAATATTGATTAAAGAGTAAAAACTGTTCATGGCCGTTGCACTTAGGCTTCTCCTCGTTCGTTTGATCACGAACACACGCCGTAGATGAAAGTGAGGCAATGTTTGATATGTATATCATATTTTGTACTCGTTCTATCCTATAGGTGGTGTTATCTGTGGGATAATATCTACAAAGACTGGAACATCATGTTATTCCATCGATGGTGCAGTTTGTTATTCCTCGATCGTTGCGTGAGTGTGGATTCTATAAATCTACCCAAAGCTTGTGGGGACTAATCACGAAATGGCATCACAGCCGAGACAAATGTCATAGTATTAACAGGTCAGCCGATATGACAACATAAACATCATCCCTGACAACGGGGAGTTGTCGTTGCGCCATGATTGAATGTAATAATTAACCGCAAACGCCACTCGATACATCCATATATTCCCGGTACAATAATTCAAGGTGTACCAACTCACTCACTCACTCACTAGTCTGGATACCTCTCATTCTCCAGTTCGATTTCACACGTGATCATATCAGCTTATGCTTTGGCATGCTGTACTCAACTTTAGACATGTTTTTTTAATTTATTACAAAACGTTAATAACTGCACAGGCTTAATTATCGTGGCGAGCTCTTAAATCCACACAATATTGTTAAAGCGTCGGGGGATGCTCTTAAAATATTTTAAATAAAGAAACAAATCAATAGATAAATACATGTTATGGCTAGAAATGGGATAGAATATATTTTATCTGCACTTGATGAAGTCGTCTGATAATTCGTTTGTCCTTCCCTGTCGTTGTCATCTTTAACAACAAGACTGATGTGGCCACGCCCTTCTGTTGTCCTGCCTCGGGTCCTAATAACAAGATATCAGATTACAGGGCAATGCCATTAGAGAATGTCGGAATATCGATTGTTCACTGTTGTTACAGAAGTCTATTTTGCGACGTAAGATAGTTCCGGATAAAGGTAGCGTACTGAGTGATAATAATGGGATGTTCTGCTAAAGGACAATAAAGGCTTGTCAAAAGGTAGAAATATTATTGGCAAAACCACCAATGGAAAGATCATCATAACAATAAAGCTTACTACATTACCAACATCATCGTCATTAACATCATCATTATCATCAGTACAATAACAACAACAACAACAGCAGCAGAAACAATGAAGGTGAATATTTAGAAGAGCCATGCCGAGTTTAACTTTCCCAGGCGCCATTAATATATGCGAATATAATAACCATTATCAAAACAAGCTTATAAAAATGATATATGTTGATGCACGGTGAAGTTGCATATAAACAGAAAAAGAAAATCAAAAGGAAAATAAATAAACAGCACCAAAATCTGAAAACTTAATTAAACTTGTATTATCTTCCATTGTACTGTTACGTATCTAAATGTTGAAAGCTTATGACATATTTGTCAAAACTCATGGTGTGTTACTTCAGCAGGTACATACATTACTATGATTAGCAATCGTTAAAGCTAAAATATAATATTGTAATTTATTACTTCAGCAAGTACAGATATACGAATAAGTACCATTACAGACAAAATATAAAATCAGACTGCATGTGATGAGCGAAAAACCTCCCTCCTTCTTCCTCGTCTGTAGGGAAATGTTTGGTCGAATCCTTAACGCCGTTTGTGGCTTAAGTTTCACCCAAACTCAATCATGGCATAAACCGTTAAATGCCATTCCCTGGAAACCAAATGCGACCCTGAACCAACTTCCTGATAGCATCCCATAGTCACTTAGTGAGAGTACAGTACGATCATTGTATTCCATAGAACGGACACTATAACATGTGTAATGCTCTTAGTAGAGATATGTTAGGCTGATGAACTAGAACGACAGAAAGAAAGAAACAAATCACTCACTGACCATCAGTTCCTCATTCAGAGTAGAGTATTTATTTCCAATTTCCAAGCATATGAAAATACAAAGTGTACATACAACTAAATATAATAATGGAAATTGGGGGACCAGTGTAGCCAAAGCTGTCTTCCCACTGGCCCATTGAATTATGTATGTATCATTTGACAGACTTAACTAATAAAAACATAAATTTGGATGCCAAGCCATGGGAGGACACATTAGAGAATACCAGTGACCAGGTTACGGAATGAAAGAGAGATGAACATTTTTTATCTCTGTCGATTCATGCACTCTCTAGTGGGATGAGACATGTTCGTGAGTTAAATACTCATTTTCTTTACTGAGTTGTTGGTTTTATTTAAATATCGTTTTTCTCTTAAATGTCGAAGTATAATTGCAAACGATAAAATTCATCTTAAAACTAGAAGACATCGATGTTATGTTTAAGGAAATCTTTTGATTCAATTCATAACGCGTATCTATAAGAGTGGCTATGGCTAGATAACACCACGATTAGCAGCATCGCGTGGTCACCATCGACCACCATAGCAATCAACAATAGTTTTAATAATATTTACAAAAAGCTGGCAACATTTGCTCGCTATATTGAATTATGATAACTATCTTAATACTGTAACTTGTATTCTGAATCCGAGAAATGAATGAAATGTCGGGGGTCAGTTAAGTCACGAGGATGGGTAAGCCAGAGACCATCTGTGATCTGATTGGATCTGCGGACGGCTACATGATCTTTGCACGCTTGACATCAGTGACTCTTCTTCCTGGCATATACTCTGGCATTACGGGAAGCTGTAATAGGTACCCACCACCATTTATTCTATGTCATATATAGTTTGATATTGTTTGATAATCATCTGATAATGAACTGTTCATTTCAATAACACTGATGACATAGTGATGACTGACTTATCTCATGTAGTTCCGTCTTATAAATATATATATATATATATATATATATATATATATATATGCATCAGTTCCTTGTATCTATTTACGAACCTTCTGCTTGAAGTATCTCTTTTAGTCTGCTCTGCCTCCGCCACCTTTGTTCGTATTCAGTGTTCCACCAATAGCACTTTGTTAATCAACTATTTCCAGTTCACTACCGTCAGGGTTGGTACGATTATAGGACCAACGTATTCGATTACGAATACTTGGGAATAGTATGATTACGATTACATTCATTCTGAATGTAATCGATTACGATTACGTTATAAAGTAATCATAACCACAATCGTGAATACGACATATATCACACAAACATGAATGTGATTCTTCATGAATATTCACACAGTTACATGTATAATAACGATATAAACATACTTCAATGTTTACATGTTGTTTTGTAAGAAACAGACGCAAATTTCGGGTATGTTTCTTGAAATGAAAATGTACTACAGACTTTGATGCCATTGTACGACATTAGTTTGTTTTTATATTTCTAAGATCAGTATTCAACATAGAGCAAAGGAGCAAGGAATGCATTTGTCATGAATACACATGTATTTATAGAGATGACAAGTAACGGTTATGTAATATATAGTATTATTAGAATACAGTCAAACATCCAACTCCGACCATCTCTGTAACTTGGCCACCTTTGTAAATGGACCACATTTATACAGTTTTAAATTATCGCTATGCTTTAAATTGTATTTTTCTTCTATAACTCGAGCACCTCCCGACTCCACAATTCAAACTTCGATCTTCGTCTAATCCCCACCTTTGTCAACCAGTATATTGACCTGGGGTTGTTTGTTTGTTTTGTTGTTCGGGGAGAATCCCCAGGCTGTCGCTTAATCAGCACAGCCTCTATGTTGGAGTGGTTGAAAAACCTCCTCCCCCACCACTCACAGGGGAGCAGTACGGAAAGATGGAGCCGAAATTCCCTGAGGGTGGTCACTGCCATTTAACGTGGTCAGCCACCCACGATGTAGTGAGCCGAGAAATTAATCCCTGGAAAAGTTTCGACCTCTTACCGGGTTCGAACCTGCGACCTGGGGTCAACATTCAGCCTTATTTATGTTCTAACGCGTGCGTTGATTTAATTGGCTGCTTGCCATCCGACTGCTGGCCTATCGGGATCGTTTGCAGCTGCAGTTAAAATGACAGTGTCACTAAGAAGCCATGCACGATTGCTGGCTGTGTGACTAACTTGAGGCTTAGCCATGTGAAAACAACACGAGTTAATCTAAAATGTTTGTTATACGAGTTATAATATCAGCAACATCTGAAGCAGTGTTTCAACATATTTTCCTTTCGTGTTCACGGAACCAACAAACTGACAAATCATCATTGTGCATAGATATGACAACGTCAATGGGTAAATTAGTTATATTGTCATATTTTGCTTTCACACCACACCATATCTCTGGCATGATATAAAATGGTAAATAATCTTTGTGTAATCGTGAAAGTAATCGCTGGTTACGATTACATTTACATTATAATCGATTACGATTACTTGAAACCATGTAATCGAATACAATCGATTACGATTACCGATTTCGATTACCCACCATGCCTGCTTATCATACACACATCCTTTTAAATATTGCCGTTAAAGACTTTTCTCGGAGAAGAAATCTTCCATGTGCGCCGATATTTTCTAAACTTTTACAGTGTAGGTGCTGAATTGGTGTTTCTGGTTATACTTGCCTTTTGATAAATGGCGTTTCTGGTTATATTTGCCTTTTGATAAATGATACTTCTTTTTATATTTGACTTTTGATTGATTTTCTAGCTGTTTATTACTCGATTTTGCTGACGTTTTAACTGAAATTTCACTGAGTGAATGAGTGAGTGGCCAAGTGAGTGAGTGAGTGAGTGAGTGAGTGAGTGAGTGTGAGTGAGTGAGTGAGTGAGTGAGTGAGTGAGTGAGTGAGTGAGTGAGTGAGTGAGTGAGTGCAACTATGATATAAGCAAGATATATTGAAGAATGAAAATATATGTGACATGTATCTATGTAAACAGACACTCTTGCAAAGCATTTCGATATCTTGTACAGCAGGTTTTGTCTACATCGAGCTAAAGTCGAATTGATATGAAATAGTCACGGTATGAAGTATTAGGTACATGATTTGTAAATAATATTTATTTCACGACCTTCACCACAATCATTGTACAGCCAATGAAACCGTCTGTTTACATCGAATACAATCGTTGTTCCATGCAAATGGCCGCAGAAGGTCGCATTCTGAACAATCATACGAAACCTTTCCACTGAATTGATTTTATGACCACTGGTCAGTGGCCATTATGGCTTGTTATGCAGTAGACTAGTCATGCATCCATTAGTCTCTAATGGCGACAATTACCATCTGGTAATTGTCTGGAAGGAAGTACTCTTCACTTTCTTAGCACTGTCAGTCAGTAGCACGGAAGACACGCGACAAATCTAATACCAAATCTATTTTTATATTCCTCACGGTTACTTATCGTCTTATCTACGAACTACCATTATTTCCAAATCAATTGCTTGCTTTACTTGCTTGTTTTATGTTTCGGGGAGAATCCCCAGGCTGTCGCTTATTCAGCACAGCCTCTATGTTGGAGTGGTTGAGGAAACACCTCCCCCGCCACTCACAGAGGAGCAGTACGGAAAGATGGAACCGAAATGAGGGTGTTCACTGCCAGAATGTTTTACGTCCTCGGGGGGGTCTCTAACTTCCCCCTTTATTTTTAATAATTTAACGTGGTCAGCCACCCACGATGTTGTGAGCCGAGAAATTAATCTCTGGAAAGGTTTTCACCTCTTGCTGGGATCGAACCTGGGTGAGAGAGAGGGGGAGGACAGACATACATACAGACAAACAGAAACATGCACGCACACACTCACCGCGTTGAGAAGGGGAGAGTACAGAATTAAATACTCGGAAAGTAGTATTATGTAAAGTAATTTTTATTATTTGACATAACTAATTACATAGTTAGGAGTTCTATATCTTGTTTTGTTTCTTTGTTGAAATTTTAGGAAGCTTCATTTACGAATCTGATAAAACGATGACATGACCAATATTATTCAACAGGATACACAGAAAGAAGATACTTTCTACAGCATCAATCTTTACCATGATTCTTTGTGTAACTAAAACAGACACCAGCCCGACCCTATCCATCTGATGAAGAACGAACTATCCCAGTCTCAGTCCCATCCTGGCTTCTCCCGTTCTTCTAATACGATGTCGGATTACAGAGTTATTCGTATTAGGAAATATCGGATTATTGACTGTTCTCTGTAATAGCGGCATTATATATTTACAGGTAACAAGCTCTTCCAGTAGAAATAAAAGACCTGTATGTCAGTTCGTACTTCAATCAATGTTCTGTGAACAAAGAGATAGATTCGGATAGACATATTAATATTATTGCAGAGAACAGTGGTGGCAATATTATCATCACTACCATCATCTTCATCATCATCATCATCATTATTATTCGTACTAAATCATATTTAAAAAATACTATTCAACTACTAGTGTATTTCTTCCACTCCCAATATCCCACAAATACAATAACTGTAGTTGATGTGCAGATTTTTAATAAAAATCATAATACCAATTATTATTATTATCATTATTATTAGTATTATGTTGCTACTTCTATTGTATTGTTGTTGTTGTTTCTATAAGGTTTTGCTCAGAAATACATTTTAACTTTATTCTTCACTGTTCTTCTCAGACTGCAATTGAGCAAATAGCGTTATGATATCAAGACTACGTTATGACTCTTAAATAACTCCCCACTCTCTCCTTGCGTGCGTGCGTGTGTGTGTATTAATTGCAGGATTCCCCCTGTTATATATTTTCTACACTGCCTCGCTGCAAATATGCCGAAATCGCCGCTTCTGTATTTATATTATATTGTCATGTTCTTGCCATGAAAGTTTTCTGCCAAAACGCACTGCTAAAACGTTAATATGGAACCACACAAATCGCATACCGCATGATACATTGTGTAGAAAAACAATAGATTTTGTGCTACACCGCCAAGATAAGCCGTCCACTGGACGATGGATATAGTTGTTGAATCATAATGCCCAAATCATTTACTGTTTAACAAGTATCTAAAGAGTACCGTGTGTGCGTTATGATAAATGGTCAACCACTTCATAATGCTATCTTCGCTTACGGCGACTTGGTTTTAGTTTATTTCATAATTAGCATCAGATATAATGTATAACACACACAGACAATCACAGAGAGAGAGAGAGGGGGGGAGAGAAACAGGGAGAGATAGGCTGGCACACACACACACACACACGCACACAATCAAACATAGGCCTACCTATCCAATCAGAGTTTAACAACATATGTCAATAAGGTGACCCCGAGTACAGAAGTAAAAGTTAATAATAACGCCATCGCTTTAAAGCAATATATATATATATATATATATGTGTGTGTGTGTGTGTCTGTATGTGTGTGTGTGTGTGTCTGTGTGTGTGTGTGCTCAAGATCAAGGACTTTAAGAATTACCTAAACGATCGATGTCATACATCCTACACTAACAATCCGTCCCCTTGAGAAAAACAAGTACCTGACAAGTATATCCTGTTGAAGGTTGTCTCGGTGAGATGGGATCTAATTATCGCGGTATATCTTCGTCCACTTGACGCCAAACACGTACAGGTATTTCTTGATCTACATATAACCGAACAGTAATACTCTTTGAAGCCGTTTGACGAACGGCTCGTAATTCTGCCGTTCCCAATAATATTCTTATCAGTAATTTACACGCGGGGATTGATCACATTTGAAGTAGCCAAAGGACGGCTACGCGCAGGTAAGTGGATTAGTAGACATCCAGTCGCTTCGGACTAGTGGAGTAGCGTGGGTTTTAGTCGCCCCCGTCAGATAGTCAAATCGGCTCTCTTCCTTAAAGTAACCCAACTTCGACTGCCCCAAACGCACGTACATAAAAGATATGCATGCGGAGGGGGGGGGCTGTCCTGTGACTACATCTGTCAGTCATCGACTTCAAAATTCAGCTACTGGGGAAAATAACCGTTACCAAAAAAAGTACCTGAATATCACAAGACAGTAATAGAATTATGGTAAAGGCCGTCCCCAAAGTGGCCGCTCTCTGATCCGCACACCCCGTATACGTCGTGTTACGCCGCAGCGCCAGACATAATTTCGTGGAAAATTACCGGCCATGTGTACACGTAACACACACAAACAGAGAGAGAGAGAGAGAGAGAGAGACACACATACACATACACAGGCTGCGAGCTTTATCAACCAGGTCGGCGATAATGGACAGAGCCATTTATTTGTTGGCGCCTTGAAAAATTGCCATACAGTTAAATATGTGGAGACCGACACCTTGGTATACCGGAACGGTCTATAAAGTCGACCGTTTCAATTCGATCTCGTTTTCTGTCATTCAGTACAATGCCAAATAAGCACTGCTGGTTGATGAAATTATATGTTGAAATGGCAGATTTGTCTGTCTTAGGTGTCTCTCTATATACCTATCTCTCTATCTATATATATCTCTATATATCTATATAAATATCTATCTATCCATCTAGATATCTAACCCTCGCCTAAACACACACACACACATACACACACACACACACACACACAAAGAAAGGTAGAGAGAGCGACATAGTATCCCCAAAACGTTATTATTTATAATTCATTTCTAACTTTTATATGTTCCAGTTAGATATTAGAGTTTATCACTGCATTGCCAATAACCGATTCAGGATCCGAATCCAACTCATCCCTGGATTTGTCGATTGTTTCTTAAGATCATCACTCAGCGGTATTCGCAAACAAAGCAAACAGTCGTTCACTGGGTTTTACTTAGTTTGCTCAGTCTTACGATGGACTACTTTAATATTGTATATTTATTAAATCTATTAAGTACCAGCTTATTTAAATATTAACTTTTTAAGCAGCTCAAAACAGCGCATTTATTATTATTATTATTATTATTATTATTATTATTGTTGTTGTTGTTATTTTTTACAAGATGAGACTTTTTTATTGATATTCTAATTAAATGATAATTTACGACTGTAAACATATAGTTATATTTGTTCTGAAGTTTCGTACATTGAGCATTCTAATCATCTTTAACTGACTTGATACTGATTGATTAATGTCATCCTAGTCCGGTTGATATTAGTTTATTATTACGATGATTGTATTAATAGGAGAACTCTGTATCAGTTAAGACGTATTGGCATGGAGTTTGACATCTACACCGATTACATATTATGTTTAGTAAAACCAAACAACTAACTCAGTTAGATTATGAAACTGTACCTTTAATTATGTTTATCCCGTACAGATATGGCCGTTATTCGTTCTACCTCTTTATAAACTCATCAACTGTCATAGTTTGTTTTCGTCATCCTTTTAAAAATCACCTTATCAGACTTGCCAATCCATTCCTAAGTTATCACTGTATCATTTATTGATGACGTTTACGTCGTACCTTGACTATGAGGTTTATTCAACGTCTATTCCAGGTGAGCCACTGAGGTCGAGTCTTTTCATAATATTGGAGGTATAGAAGCTTATTATTATTAATTATCTATTTATTTCTGTTTCACAGATGTTTATGTTGTTGATTTTATTACGGGGAAAAAATCACCTTGAATATTTCATGTTCATAATATCGTTATTCTCAAAGCTAGCTTGAGTGAATGAGTGGGTGTGTAAGTGTGCGGGGGGGTGTTAGTGAGTGAATGCGCGTTTAAACTTTTAATTGGCTAATACAACTCTTTAGAAAACATTGTTATCCACACTGTTATAACCCACAAATAATACATATATAATACTATCGCTTCATTTCAGTCACCGCATTTCATAGGTTTTACTGTAAAGAGATTGCTGAGATACAGAAGTGGGCGGAACTTATCATGACAGTACAGGCCACACACACACACACACACACATACATATATATATATATATATATATAAGGACCGTAAGGTTTCTCGTCATCACTTTAAGCGTTTCATCATGAGCTTCACAAGAAAAGAGATCACTGATGTGTTTCACGCCTTCGATGCCGATAAAAGTGGCCAGGTATCGTCCCAGGAGTTGGTGAACTTGTTTACGAAGCTGTTTAATAACGACAGCGTTAAAGGGAAGGAGGCCGCCGAGGTGAGTAGACACGTGAGATGACACGAATTTGATGGCGTGGTGAATATGATAGTTCAGAACATACGTGACGCCTACTCTTTTACCTGACGCGTCCGTGTATGCACGTATGCGGCCATGTTTGTTCATGTGAGTCAGCATGCGACTAACTGCACAGTGACTACGTTTAGATGTTATTCTCGAATATATGTTTTCCATATCGTTTTCAAGAGTCTTCTTGTTTACTTCAGTAAACTAATAACAAATCACTCGTAACAATTTCAATCATAAATGCTCTACAACTGAAATGGGTTATGTTGAACCTATTATCTCGAGGGTGCATCCTTTTAAATAATGTTATGCAAGAAGAGCTGGCACTGAGCAATAGCCATAGACATTAAAGTATCCATTAAACAACACCATCTTTACATATATATTCCCATATTGATGACTCCAGCTGGGATTACTTCCTTGGAAAATGCTATTTTTACGGGAAAGTACAAGGACATCGGTGTGTCTTTTATATGTTCAGTGATTGGTCTCGTCCGTCATTATGAGTATTCTAGACCAATTTAGCCTACCATGTGCACAAAAGTGGCCGTAAAACATCAATCACAATCATCATTATGAGTATTTTATAGGATGCTCCTACATTTGTTGTTGACGCTTTCTGTCTTAAACAATAGAGTGTATACAGGACGTTGATGCTAGCAGTGTGTTGTATAGCTGGGTCTAAGCCGAGTTGTGTCCAGGTGAGATGTTTAGCCTCGCCACTGATGACAGGTAGTATATCTGGCTAAAGGGCATACACCTAGGTAGACATATGCCCACGGACACAAGGTGTAAGCCGGATTCGAACCGCAACGTGTATATTTGCACCGCAGTGCTTCTCAGCATTTTGTTTTCAGTATATATTTCAAGTGCCATCTTGTTTAGTTTAGTCCACTACCAATATATTTCAGCCACCGAAACGTTCCTTTATCAACAAAACACGTCGTTTCACACAATTTCACGCAAATAATCTTTATAACAATAGGATTGACACTGAACTGAAATCCTTGGAGTGACTTCGCTTCAACCCGCTAAGGGATTATAATATATGGATTGTTGCTTTATCGTTGCAGTTCGTCATGACAATGTTTGATACCGATAAGAGTGGGCAGATCTCTTTGGATGAGTTTATAAAAGGCACAGAAAAATATATAAACCAGTAGTTAAAGGTAAGTTAGTAAATAGGCAGCATATGGGTCCGAAACAAACACGCATAATCTCATTTCGCTGTTGTCATCTGATTTACTGGATACCGTACTCGCGCGAATAATGGCCTCTGCTCGAATAGGGGCATGCTTGAACAGGGGCCGGGGGGTAAATATGATTTGAAATAAATAAGCGCCCCTGTTTGATTTAGCGAACCCCCCCCCTCAAAGAAAACAAACGAAGATACACATGTACGAATACTCTAGCATAGATTCATTTATCATCGCCCACATTCTATTCATACGTCAGTAGCATACTTGACATTGATGTTCATTTCAGTTAATTTATACTGGTATTATGGAAATTATCGGCGAAAATAATCATACACAAAACTAATTCCATCGTTTAAATTGTCAGTTGCTCATCAGTTACAAGTAAATTGTGTTTATAATTGATCAATCGTCTTAGTTTTTTCTCTGTAATCTACGCCATTACTGAGGGTCACATGATCACTGTAGGTACGGGAAACCAAGAACGTTTTAACTTGATGGCATGGACAATGAATTAGCTGTGGATGACGATTCAGATCCCGAGGACAACATCCCCTTGCCTGATTTATAAATATATTGTGCATGAACACTGCTATAAATGTTGTGCAAATTCTATGACATGCCTTGTTATTATTATTATTATTATTATCTTTTAATAAAAACGCAAATTTCATACCATACGTTGACATGTTTTTGGATGGATGAACAATATTTTTAGTATGATAATCGTTTATATCAGACACAAACATGTCCAAAAAACAATATGAGCCTCTGCTTGAATAATTGCATACTTGAAAACAATAGCCGCCGGGGCCCTTATTCGCGTGAGTACGGTATGTTTTAATCTAGTCCACATGATTTATTCGTTTTGTTCTTAATAATAATTTCTTTTCTAAGATGGATGCCAAGTCATATTAAACTTGCTGCAAGCGAAGACATATTTTGTACGGTTCTTAAAACTCATTATGTTACATTAGCCTATTTACAATACTGACGCCTATGTATGAAATGTGTTAGTGCTTAATGTATGAGCTTAGAATATGTTTTAATTGGGTTTTAAATGTAAAGCGCCTTAGAGCCATTCAAATTGTATAAGGCGTAAAATAATATTATTAGTACTATTATGTTATGTACAAATGTTTTATTATCATGTTACTGTACTGTAATTTGAAAACAACTGAAAGATCACGGGGTGCATCATGTTCTGAAATGAAAAAAATGGATATTGCTAACACCAGATCTAAATATAGTAGTAACGTCAAGTTATCACAGTACACCTTGTAAATAATATGATTCACCATATTATTAGAGTATCAAAGTGCTATATTTCACGAGTTACCATTATCATTTGACGATCTGTTAACTAGGGTTATTGTATTCTATACTTGGACGTGGGATGATAAATTTCAATTATTGATAACCTCTTTTTATTTGTTATTAAGTGTGTGTATATGTTGTTCGTGTGGGATCAAATATGTTTGCTCTTGTAGTTAATCATATTGAATTGTTGTTATGATGGAAGTGATTGTGGAACTGTACATGTTAATATAGACAGATAAACGGCTCCATATATATACGGACTCAGTATATACTGGCTCAGTATATATACTGGCTCAGTGTTTATATGTAGATAACTAAATGTATTCGGCTGATTGTAGGCAAGTTATTTCGTCAGAAAGTATTAACGGTAAAGAACAAATATTATTGAATAATAAATGTTTACCTATGCAAAGTCAATATAGCTGAGACTTCGATCTGTAAATATTCACCCTCTCTCTCTCGCTGTGTGTATGTGTGTGTGTGCATATATATATATATATATATATATATATATCAGGGTTGAAAGTTAAGTTAAAATAGATATAAGCCTGTCAGACTAGTAAGACAAAAAAGATGGTAGCCTGACAACAGAAAAGCACGTACGAAGCAAGTTCATGTAGCTTGGGGGCAGGAGGGGGAACACTGTAAACGCCACGAGGCGCAAGCAAAATGGGGGTGTTGTGATTGATTTTGAGCCATCTTAAGCACATATTTGATATAAAATCCATGTTTTTGCTATTTTATCACAACAATAGGGAAACAACTTGTCTCGTTTTCTACGTGTTTCTTGGCTCATTAATATTTAGTAGCTGACTAACCAATGAGATACACGCAAGTCGGGCATTTAAGGATAGACTGGTCAACCACTATATTTTGTTCAGACATCGGGACAGGTCAATAACACGTTAGCCGACATATTTATTCAGGTTTTTAACATAATTTAATGGTTTCCAATAATGAAGGTCGCCTGTCATAATAGAAGGTCGCCAGTGGCGACCATTAACTTTCAACCCTGATACACACACATATATATATATATATATATATATATGTGTGTGTGTGTGTGTGTGTGTGTGTGTGTGTTGTTAATATGATTCATACTTCTGTTTTTATGTTGACACATGTTTTATGGCCATACTAAGACTCTTCTTCATCTCGACTAACTGGTCACCTTGACCCACTTATAATACGATAAGGCTACAGTTAGCTGTCTCCTCAGGTACATATGTACCTAGAAAGATTAACCTAGTATCACCTGGTAGTGTCTGTTGTCGTGTAGTTTTTATAATAAACATATCCCATTATCATATCTTCCTATATTTGTAGTTTAGTTATAATGTATAAAAAATACTACTAAGGTAAATATAATTAATAGTGTGTGTGGGGAAATGTGCGTGTGTGTACGTATGTGTATATGTATATATATATATGTGTGTGTGTGTGTGTGTGTTCAGCGATCCCGTGAACCTGTGTATGAAGTACTTCACGACAAAGCCGCATATTGTGTTGTTATGTCTAAGTTTATATGGCACATTTCAGTCATTCACAAAAACCCTTACCTTTGGGGAACACCTCGCCCCCCAAACGCCGATCAAATAATCCTACTATAAACAGTGCTGAGGCTGAACAAAAACAATCTAATTATCTCATCATCTGCAGGTAACAGAGTCTGTACCCCAAAAGAACGCAAATGAAGATGGACAGCAGCAGATGTCATCATATGAATGTATAACGTAAACATCACATTTCTAATGTCAAGGTGTCGTGTCAAGATCTATTTATTTATATCATATTTACTAAGGAAATAAATATTTTCACAAATGTTCTTTTGTTGTTGTGTATTAATGCATGCCTCTGTTTGTTCACATAGGGCTTAATTACTAACTCCCATTTCGAACATTATCTACAATTTTAATATCAGAAAATCAGAGCAAAATATTTCTTACGTTTAGCCTTAGACAAATCCGTGAATTATATTAATTAATGTATTAAATATAAATAAACTTGGATTGGTTTTATTTCTGATCACTGAATCTGTACGTTTCAGATGTCGTTTCCTATGTTATTATTATCCAATCCAGCTATGCCATATATATATATATATTTCATGGGTGTTGTTTGTTTCTGTGTATATTTGTGTGTTTTTAGTAGTAGTAGTAGTAGTTGTTGTTGTTATTGTAGCTTTATTTCTATTAATCAAGTTTTCTAACATGTACACATCATTATATGATATGCCAATAGAGAGTACAAAGGTAGGAAACAGATCAGTCTAAAGTGAGGTCGTCTTCTCAAAGATCAATTCAACGAAATAGTCTGGAATCTTGAAATTTTGACATTTTTTAAATTCTATATAAACTACATTATATTGGAAAAGACGGGTTTAAACATTTGACTGACACGTGATAAGTTGATGACATTTCTCAATTTATCTCCACTTTAATTAATAAGGTAGGGCTTGAATTAGATTAGGTTAGAGTAAATATCAACTTATTCTATTTTAGGTGGAAATAATTAGTTGTGCATTCTATTTTTAAAAGTCGGGAGTTACGTTGCTCGATTACCACCAGATTTGGTTGACTGGTTAAATCGATCTGCTGAATATCGTTAATAAATCCGAATGCGTTTGTGAGTGAACCTGATATAATCACGTGACGTATGAATAAAGTAGTTTCATACTCGATTAAGTCATTAATTCGAAGACCGTCGTACATATTTTTAAAAGGTTGCGATCACATATTTTAATATTATTCTCTGCTAATTTTGGTAAATTGTTTTTTTGTAAATAAGACCCACGTGACTTAACCGATGAGGTAATTCCGTACAATCAGGAAGGATGAAATAAAACAAAAGACATAATTCTCATTATTTCCACGGAAGAAGTTCTATCCAAATTGAGTAATCTTTCTTAGGCAAATATACGGCAAGTTAAAACAGATAGTAATATAATTGGTAGACGCTAATATGGCAACAGTAGTAGTAGTAGTAGTAGTATAGATAGTATTGGTATTAGTAGAAGTAATTTAGTCATTATTGTTGATGAATGGCATTCCAACATTCTTTACTCAGTTTCCATTGGGAAGAAGAGGGAAAAGTGGAATCTAAACAACTTTGATCTAATCATTGTCATGGTGTTTGATGATCTCCCCCTGCCCCCCACCCCTGCAAGTGGATCTTTAATATCCAATTCAAATTTCGACGAATCGTAAACGATGCCATGAACAGCTAATTTATTCAGTAAACTGATCAAATGCTTGAAAAAAAAAACATTTTATTTCAGTCGATTTTAGGCTGATCTGTTACTTACAAGTTTTCGTATATACAATTCGAAGTTACCCACCGATGAAGTTCGGCTGCATGTCCCAATTAATAGCACAATTGGCCACATATCCATACTCTCTGAGTTCAAACCCCGGGTGAGACATGTCAGAAGGGTGTTTTAGTATAAGTACAGCACAAAGCCTACCTTGAAATTAAGTTTCAATTCACAGTTTATCGCTGACTGCATAACTTTGATCTAGCTCTTCTCCAACCTAACTATCTCTTGAATATAATATTATGGCTATGTCATGAGTTGTATGAACGTATACGGAGTATTATCTCAATACGACTGTGTTTATATCAGGTGTCGGATGACTGTATAGCATTTTATGAACATGTTAATGACATTTTAATGACGTTTCATTGACACTTTATTGACACTTTAGTAACATTTAAAAACATATTACAAAAGTAGATGATGAACCAGTGGAGAAAATATATACAACCGTGAATTGAGTGACAGCTGAAATGTTAATAAATCTTTTCACACCAGATCCGAACCGGAAATGAAACCCCACGCTTGAAAATTTAGATGACCTCTTACAACTGCAAAAGGATCCCGTGTTAGTTTGGGATTGTGCTAAACCTCGGACCTTCTTGTCTTGTAAATCGACATCAACAATTATGTCGGGTTTTATGAATCGTATTTCATTCAAAATAATAATTAGGCGCCACTGGCTTAATTCGTGATTAGCTATTCAACCAATTATCACAGGTTAGATTGATATCGAGGCTAATTAGAGCAATCATCTTCATATTCAGGCCTCTGGCGAATGGTTTAGAAAATAAACTGCACAAAGTGAGTATAACTAACTAATACAAGACCGAGACGCCTACATGTCTCAACCATTGAAAACACGATGGGATATACACCTTCAGGCTTTCCTTAGCTGAAGCCAATGACTGCAGGTTGTTTCAAGGAAGGATAACACAGGAAGACTTAAACATCATTTCTCATAACGTGGAAAAGTGAAGCTGAAACATCTCTCTATCAATAGTGATCACAACAACATCTGCCGAACACGTGACAACATTTGTTTATATAAATCAAGTAAGCTTTCATTTTTCTTCGTTTGACTTCGCCTAATTTTTCTCTTCTTTTTTAATAATTATATCAGTTAACCAATAGAAAATGCTGATCAACGGTTAATATCTAATATCTGGGCGGTAAAAGTTATTTTATGTGTCTAAAGCTAAAATGAAGCCTTTTAAGTAAATAAAATACTCATTTACTACTCCAAATGTCAATAAAAGTAGGTAGAGTATTTTATTGGGGGGGGGCGTATTAGAATCAAAGACCGATAATACTCGGTATATTTTACTATCGTAATTGTTGTTCACTTCTTTTTTAGCCTTTTAATACAAAGAAAGGAAAACAAAACTGCGCAACTCTTGTAATGCCGACTAGTAGGGTATTCATCTCTTTAAGAATTCCTTTCTCTAGAGTCAAGAGAAAGAGAGACGGGTGGGGGATTTAGCCATTTTTATTTGAAAAGCCATTTCCATTTTGTTACAAATGTATTTCAATATGGACTTAATTCTTTATCGACACTCAGTCAATAATCTACTCACGCACTCTCTCATTCAATCAATCGATCGCCCAATCAATCAGTCAATCAGTCAACTAATCAACCAATTGCTCAATCAATAATCCACTCTATACATCCAGTAACATCCGCCAAACCAGGATACTATGTTACTCTTTTAATATAGAGTACAAAGTCTCTGTGTTAAGAGACGTACCTCAGACGTTATCAGACCCAAAGTAAATTACGTTATCTTATGGAGAGAGAGAGAGAGAGAGAGAGATAAAGAGATGAACTGTCAATTGGCGTACACCTCCACCATAAAGGTACTATTGGATATAGATGAGCGATAAAAGGGGGAACCTTACTAAACGTATTTTGTTTTTAATCAGATGCGGGACGTCGTCATAATGAGTGTAAACGATGACGAACTTCGACAAGTATTTGACGCCTTTGACGAGGACAAGAATGGTGAAATCAGTCCAAAGGAATTGTTTAACGTCCTCAACCATCTGTGGAAGGATGAGGAGAAGGCGAAAAGGGGAGCAGCTGTGAGTGTTGTTGTTGTTGTTGATGATGATGATGATGATGATGGTGATGAAACTCTTGAATAGATAGAACATGCTTCTATATTTATAAATGATCTGATTTGTCTTTTTGGACATTTTGTGCCATTTTATTATAAAATTTTACTCATTCACTCATGATATAATAGAGTATAGAAATGTACAATACATTATTTAGGCTAAGCTTAGTTCAGATTAAATGACCATTTATTATAGTTATTTAGTGGTTTATATGCCAATTAGAATTATGTTAATGCGTTGTTTTCGATCATTGTTTACATGGTATACAGTGGCATGGAAGGATGCGTGCCAGTAGACATATACACGGACACTGCTTATAGTGTTCTCGAGAGTGGCATATATTATTAAATGAGTATATAAAAAACATGATGAATACTGGTACTCACATGTATATATTATAAAATCTTACCCAACCAAATTTCCACTAATGCACCAATCCACCGATGAATCCCAACCAATATATATATATATATATATATATATATATATATATTAAGATAGATAGGTAGATAGATAGATAGATATATTGATAAATAGATAGAAAGATAGATAGATAGATAGATACACATAAAATGAAAACCCAAAAGAAAGGTCAAGCCATTCATAAAGGTCAAACAATTAATATGTGTCAAGCCATTCATAAAGGTCAAGCCATTCACAAAGCTTCAAATACACAAGATTACAATTTATCTGGCTTCATAGAAGACAGTAATTCACAAGAGATTTGACAACTTATCAGATTAATATTTATCGTGGTGTTGACGTTTTCTTATATATCAATAATTCATAGCCAGACGGTTAGCGCCGTTGTTGACAGATTCATAGCAACTGGGTTCAAATCCCAGGTGCTTCGGTATTTTATCTTTCTGCTTCGCGTCATTACATTTGGAGGTCGTACTACAGCCATGTTAGTCTAGCATGGATACCAAAATAGCCGAAAGTGAATAGCTTTTAAATGTCCACACAAATATACTTAACCAACCGTGATAGAGACATATACCGTACTCACGCGAATAGGGGGCCTCCGCTTGAACAGGGGCCGGGGGTAAATATAATTTGAATTAAAAAAGTTCGATTTAGTCGGAAATAATTATGCACAAAATTAATTCCATCGTATAAATTGTCAGTTGCTCATCAGTTACAAGTAAATTGTGTTTCTAATTGATCAATCGTCTTTGTTTTTTCTCTGTAATCTATGCCATTACTGAGGGTCACATGATCACTGTAAGTACGGGAAGCCAAGCTCGTTTTAACTCAATGCCTTTTGTCGGAAATAAATCCACGCGCCTGTGTGTATATGTGAGTCCTTTATTAGACCCAACTCAAAAACATTTATATCCTTCATCTTACAGTACATGGTTGTGATGTTTGACACGGACGGTGACGCAAAGATTAGTTGGGACGAATTTAAAAATGGAATTATAAAGTACTTAGAAGAGAAGTAAGTAATAGTCTATCCCATTAGCACTTAGTAATGGAGTAGATGAATGGGGCGCTACTAGACATGAACATTAGTAGAAGAGAGTAGTTTATTAATGGCAAAGGTTAATATTATAGGCTTAGCGAATATACTTGATTTAACTTAATCGAGAAGACTTGTTATGAATAGACCTTCGTGGGTGCAAGCTTTAAATTCCAATGTTTTTAGGCCAATATATATATATATATATATATATATATATATATATACATTTCTATTTTGCAGAAAATGACAGTCGACGATCTAGAATCTTCCTAGGGACTAAGAATATTTATATGGATCAACAAAAATGGGATGTTGTTATATTGAAATAACTTATAATAATACTGACATAACTTGTTAGTTACTGGTACAGAGTATATATCAATTCCTCACTCTACTTGGTTTCTTTCATACGGCACAGATAATGGACATTATTCTTCGTTAAATTGGCATAGTTTATAGATGATGCAAATTTGACAATCTGTGTGTGTGTGTGCGCGCGCGCGCGTTGCACATGCGCTTACGTGTGTGTATGAATAAATGCCCATAAGGAAAAAAAACGAAGTTCAAAATTATATTTTATTAAAATAAAGAAAATAAGTAAAAACTAAAGGCAAGTAAATTATCACCGCGAACGTTATGATTACTAGAAATATATCATTACGTTATTATGAATATAAATACTTTATTAAAAACAATTGAAATTAAAGCTGTTGGTAAAGAGATATAATGACTCTTATGGGTCCGATTCGGTGAATGTTGTTGACCTGCAATGAAAATGTACTATCTGAATAAAATTCGTATCTTAAATAAAAAACTGTTACATAGGATCCTTAAAAAGGGACTTACATGGATGACATCGGCTATTAAGTCGGTCCCCTTGTGAATTATCTAGACATCGTATTCGCGTTTTAATATATTCTCTATCAGTGACTAAAAATACACAATGTCTGATACTGATTTTATATTGTTGTTTTATAGACAGTGGAGATGGATTCATATGATCTGATTTGTTATTACTTATAATATGTATAATTATAAGGGTTAAGAATTTGTTGCTAGAGTGAGTGAGTGAGTGAGTGAGTGAGTGAGCAGTAGTCTGAGAGAGTGTTTGAGTGAGTGAATAAGTAACTGAGTGAAAGATTGATTGATTAATTGATTGATTAATTGAATGAGTAAGTGAGTGATGATTGATTGATTGATTGATTGATTGAGTGAGTGAGTGAGTGGGTGGGTGGGTGAGTGAGTGAGTGAGTGAGTGAGTGAGTGAGTGAGTGAGTGAGTGAGTGAGTGAGTGAGTGAGTGAGTGAGTGAGTGAGTGAGTGAGCGAATTACGTAAGCATGCTGATGTCGCTTACCATTTTCCTACGTTTAGTCCACATACGCCTTGAGTGTGTTATAAAACTCGTCCCATGTTAGTTTCATGTCGTTATTCTTGTCACAACGAACGAGAATAAACTGAAATATATGCAATAACTGCAATATAACGGATCTCCTACAGATGGCGGCACTGTTAGCATACCGTTATCTATATAACAACCGGATATGCCGGCCTATCATCAAAAAGAATGACTGCCCCATTTTTCTTATAAAATATTCTGTAAATCAACGAAAAACTCGCATTTCTGTCACTAATACTCGGATTATCTCGTAACAATAGCGATAATAATACAGCAACTGGCCTTTGTGTTGATGTTAATGAAAACAATTATTTTAATTACGGTGATTATAATGAAGATGATGATGATTATGATGATGATGATAACGATAACGATAATGATGATGATGATACAAGCGGTAAATCATGCAATTATAATACCAGTGAAGATTGTGGCTAATAATAGACAATTTTTGGTCATCATCCTTTCCCCCAAAGGTCAGAGGCGAAATCTGCGATGAGGGCATACAAAACTATCACTCATTCACACACTCACTCACTAACTCGGTCGCTCAATTAATCTAATAGGGGTGTCGGTGGTTTATTTGTTTCGCCAGAGAGCTTATATATAAACAATCCTTGAGCTCGTATTATATGCAACAGAATTTTCCATTCCGAATAACGCCCGCGGAAATTGTTTTTCGAGCGTCGGATACTCGACTAAATCCCGTTCAAACTGTATCCTGGATAGAAGCCAACAGCCACCTCCATCAGGACTTCAACCATTGTCATATTTCGATCTTGTTATTCTATCTACACGTAATGTCCAGTTTTTCCCACTCCGTTTCCCTTTTCATCCGTTTTAGCGGCTTAATGCCTACAGTCCAGAGAGTATGTACTTAGTTTCTGCCGCGCTCTGGAATCATGAACTGCGGGGGAGGAGTGTTTCCGTTTTTCCTCTTGCTGTTGTTGTTGTTGTTGTCATAACAACGGATTATGATTAATATATCTATGACAAGTATTGTCAGTTCGGTGATTTCTATAGAGTAATGTAAAGTCTTCATAATGGGACACAGCTAATAATTAACAGTATTATGTCACAACAAAAGGATAGCCAAATATTAACTCCCCATGTGTCCTATTCATGTGGATATAATAATAATAATAATAATAATGCATGCTTATATAGCGCCAAAACAAGGTAACCCTGTTCTCAGGCGCTACACAGTATTATTATCCCTGACTCAGACCTGTTTCCACTCAACACATATCTCAACTCCCAAGGGAGCATACAACGTATGCCGCCATTATATGCGCAAAGCGTTACTCGAACACATAGCCATCGCGTCCTGTCAGGTACTCATTGTTTATGGATGAGTGAACCAGTCGCCACATGACAACATTGCAGCTCACGGAGATTCGAACCCGCGACCGTTCGGTTACGAGTCCTACGCTCTAACTAACTGCGCTATCTACAGCAAACCGGCAGCCATTTATGTATAGGAGTAAGTTGTTGTTGTTGGTGTTGTTGTCGTGTTTGTTTTGTGTTTGTTGTTATTGTTGCTGCTGTTGATCGCCGTCTGGAAAGTGTGTGGAAACCATGTGACTAGTTCGGCCACCGAGACGCCCTATTTTTGTATCCCATTATACAAAATAGCAACTATATTGCAACTATATATATCATAAATCCACCGAATTGTTACAATAAAAAACCATTCCACAACCACCTCTATTAGTCATCCACCCTATAGCCAGTAGTCTATTGTGGATCATCCGAAACAAACCTAGATATATGTATTCACATTATCGGGATAATTTTACGGTAAAGCGACACCGGATGTTTTCAATGACCTAGTTTCGGTTCAAACATTGTCGAGGTGATGTACGGTAACAGAGACTAGACGGATCATTCCGGGATCGTGCCGAGTTAAATAAAAATCCAGAAATAGTCTATTTTAGGGAAAGTACATCGAGCTATAAATAACTTATAGTTGGTCATCTTTGTTTACACGTTATAACATAAACAACTCATAATTTTTAAGAGTGACTGGTGCGATTTTCTGGATTTGGTTGAAAGTAACCGATTGTTTACACAGTCACGCACATACATACAGAGAGAGAGAGAGAGAGAGAGAGACCCACACACATACGCACACACAGAGTGCAGAGAGAGAGAGAGAGAGAGAGTACCCCCCCCCCGACACACACACACACACACACACACACACTCCCTAGAACTGAATATTTTTGTACTGTCAGAATGTTTACTTGTACATGGTTGGTGGACTGATACTTTTTTCTTGTCTTGTTCTATATAGCAGCACCTCATTATATGACCCACGATGAATGCTGCTAGTTAATCAAATGTAAAGGGAACACGGGAAATTACAATGATATGCTGACGGAGGGGGACTCGATGACACAGTGCATAGCGTGCATCATTGCATAACTCCAGGTCATGATTCGAATCGCATTAGTGCTTGTATTTTGAGGAAGCTCTTCCTGGTTGTTGACCTCTTGTCATATATCTGTTCGACTAGAACTGACACTAAAGACTCACTCACTCGTGACACTGACTCACTCACTCACCCTGCTGGCAAATAAATAAATCAACCTCTCTTGGAACCTACATAATACTTTGATTTCAGGAACAATTCGCAGAATTCGACGTGGATTTAATGATACAGCACCCCCCCCCCCCCGACACAATACAAAATAACAAACTAACATCTTACTTACACCGGCTTTCTTCTTCACAATAGTATCTCTCTGACTCTCATCACGACCTGGATTCTGTGTCTTGTCAGCCTCTCGTAGTACCTCGACCAGTTCTCTAGCTGATATCTCTCCGCTACCGTCACGGTCGAAACGCTTGAAGATGTCGCGTATTTTCGCCTCGTCACCCATGTTTGGTCACGCGATTACTGCAGTTAGAACGAGAGCTGATGATCAGAGCTGGCCTACCTTCGTTATGTGTGCCCAATAAGTCCAAAACCTGCATCCGGGTTGTCCTTAGACAATTGTTTATGACATACCGTTTTAGTAATACTGCTACTGCTAATAATAATAATTATCTCAGTACGGAGACTACCCGATATTCAAACGTCATATGACGGGATCTTTGTTCATCAACGTCAGATAAGTTAGCTTCGGTTTTAAGTTGAACGCATTCCAGTTAATTCCACATTTTATGGACGCCGAGAACATTACAAGTAAGAAGTATGCCGATGGTTGCTATAACCTCGCGTACTGTACACTCAGACTAGAGTATCGTATTGAACAAATTGTATGACTAGGAGGATGTCATTTGGTTAGTACACCGAGGTTATTTACATTGGAAAAATACCGTACATTTATGTGCTACGAGATAGAACAAGTAGACGTTGTGTATTTATTAGGTTCTGTATTGGTTTAAATTAAATTGGTGTTTTACATGTTTTTCTTCTTATTATTTCATCGGCCCGATAGCCTTCCGTATACTTTGGCTGTTAAACAGATCGATAAATAAATAAATTGAAAAATAAAATATATATATATATATATATATATATATATATATATTGTCGAGCCGTGATGGCGCAATTAGTTAGAGTGTAGTATTCACAACCTAAGGACGTGGTGGTTATAATATATCTAAATAACGCTTTGCGCCTATAATTGCATCAAACAGCAGCATGCGTTGTATGCTCCCTTGGGAGTTGATGCGTGCGTTGGATAGAAACAGTTCTATGTCAGGGATACTAATACTGTAAGGTGCACCGATAGGACCCTATATAAATGTCACGTATTATATATATATATATATATATATATATATATATAATGGATTAATCGATCGATTAAGTGACTAAATATTTGATTGAATGTCTGATTGTTCGATTGAGTGATGCCTAAGCGATTGATCGGTTTATTGTTTGGTAGCAAATTAATTAACTCATTCGTTACCTCATCGACTGATTGAATTATTCAGTTTTAATTGATGAATAAACGCTCAAGGAAAGATATCTACATTTTACTTTTGTAAAACAAATATCGAGCCACTGGATAGGAGCATTGTTAACAAGAGAAAGACAGACCGAGAGAGAGAGAGTTTTCTACAAAAATACTCATAACACATTCTTCAGTACAAGTTCCAGATGTTAGTCATCATTCAGCGGTACCCACTCTCCGACTTTTAGGCTGTACAATACCTTATGCTTCATTATAACGATAAAAAGTCAGCTTAAGATTAACCTGGTTTATAACAAAGTTACTTCAGCGCTGTTTCATAAACACAGAAACTAAAGTACAATAATAACAATTGTATTACCTGTATCTCAATATCCTTAAGAATTTTAGGTGTTCACTAGCTTCCGGATTCCCCAGTTGTTGCCGTTGTATCGGTTAGATCCAGCTTAAATAGATTGCAGTTCCAAGAAACTGGATTCCTTCTTCCTCCCGTCTCCCTGGCAACGGTCATCGAATCCTTGGAGCTCATTGGATGCGGTGGTTCCATCTGGTGGTGACTTAAGATATAATCTGTTAGGGAGTCTGCTGAATAGGAAAACCAGTCAGTTTTATGATCATAGTTCTAAGATTATGGTTAATTTATAAATGGCTGACTGACTATATATAATTAATTAATAGTTAATTGGTTTTATAATATTTCCGGCATATTCCTTTTAAGGGGAGTACACGTTTTAGCTAACTAATACAGTGAAGGCTAGATTGGCTGACCTCTGGAAGAAAGACTCGCTTCTCTATGATGGCTAGTTAATACCAATATTCCGATAGCTAATTCTTCCGACGACACACTATTCCGACGTTCCATTGTTCCAACAGTTTTCAGATGTTATCTTTCCCAAACTGGAGTTCCGATGGTACAGCGATTATATATATGTTTTGAATCAGAATTTAAGTTTTATGCCTTGAAACTTTACCAACCTATGGCGACGCATTCATTCTACACTAGATAAAATTACTCACAAAAGATGCGCTTTGGATCTACTTAATAAATATAGATATTATCAGGTATACTCACTAATGTCATACTCTGAATGAGGTGTGCTACATCTGCGTCCCCTCAACACAGTTTATATATGTGTGTGTGTGTGTGTGTGTGTGTGTGTGTGTGTGTGTGTGTGTGTGTGTGTGTGTGTGTGTGTGGAGAGAGAGAGACAGCTTATTGATATATAAAGGCTTATTTATTCCGTGTAGTTTTCAGTAAGCAGACACCCAGCTCCGCCGACTACGTTTTGGGGATTTTACCAAAAAATACGGAACAAATAACCGTCACAACACAATATTCCCTCACTGCCAACAAGACTTTACCCCAATCCACTCCCTAATAAACTGCCCAGCTCACGCCACCTGCCGACAACGACTAAAGCACCAATTAACCCATCAGCAACACAGCTGGACTGACCACGACATTGCCGCACTCCTCATCAGAAAGGCCACCATCATCCCAGACATTATTCTACCTTTATTTAAGAAAGATCCATACATCTTCCACTAAAATCAGTTATTATATAAAATATCGTTTTTATTTATTCTACTTCCAGAGGCTGTACTCAGTAAGCGACAGCCCGGGGGGGGGTAAATCCCCAAACTACACAAACAAACAGTGTAGTTTTCTGTGTCAAGTCTCGTTGTCTACACGATACACCCCTTACGGTGTCTGTGAGTAAAAAAAACTGAATATTTTATCATAATTAAGTAGTAGTTTAAGTTCGGAAATAATTCAGTCCCGGGTGCCATTGATGTTAGTAACAAATAGTTACAATGCCATTTCATGCTTAAAGGTCAAGCACCATTTAAAGCCACTATTCAATGTTGTTCTAAATCTGACCTATATAGTACTCGGTGTTTTGTCGTAATTAAATTATCAGACTTCAGAAAAATTCCCTACATCTATTATACCTTATATAAGTCCATATATCCAGATACATATATCCAGATACCATTAACCAGGCTGTAGTGGTTAATCACGGTTAGCCAGAACTACGACGGTTCACGCGGAACCTTAATCACAAGGAACACATTCACATCATTTAACACACTAGACAATAATATAGGAACGGTAGTGTATATGGGTGTAGGACAGTTGCTGACCGACAGTTGCTCACCGGACAGTTGCTCACCAAGCAAATGAAAAAGTGGACACATGCTCATCAGTGAATGTTTAATAAGAGAAAAAATGCACATAATTATATTAATCAAATAAAATAATCTCTCAACTTTAATGCCCTAATAATTGGTAATATTCATCCCAATAATTACATAGATAATAGGATACTAAGAATCATTTAATTTTTTTAATTTTTTTTTTTCATTAAACATTCACTGGTGAGCAAGTGTCCACTTTTTCATTTGCTTGGTGAGCAAGTGTCCGGGTGAGCAACTGTCCTCGTATTACCTTTGTAGGTCACTCAGCCCGTCTATCCTACCTTGTACACTAAAATGGCCATACATTTGATATAGTGATGTTTCCATTAATTCATAAAGCGTTATACAGCCAAGACTTTGATGCTATAACCTTCGTATTTTTCCTTTTAAATTATACCAAGTATTTACCAAGCCACGCTAACTATACCCACTATTGATCATAGCTCGTTCGTGGTCTATTTATCAACATTTAAACCGCATTGACTCACGGGAATCTCTGTGTTTCTAAATGTTTCGACCTAACACCGAGTGGTAGTTCATTTATTCGACATGTGCCTAGCCGATACTCTACCCAGTATACGTGGTAATTAGGTCGACCGTAGATTGTGTCTGAATATTTTAAGAGCTCTGATTCACGCAGCACCTGGGGGGGGACACTTTTATATCCAACGTACGTCTGTCGTTCTGTTGGTTTCGTTAGCTCTCAAGTTTATCGTTTATTTTGTGTGTGTGTGTGTATGTGTGTGTGTGTGTGTGTGCGCGCCCTTAGCTAAAAAGGCCTAATTGTATTGTACATTGTCCGGGTGGCTTATTACAGGAATGAACGGCGCTAGTGGTATGTTGTGACTAAGAACTATAGAATGACTCGCCGATCCCAGGGTCACTGCCCAATTAATCCGTACACAAGAAGCCATTCATGACTGTTAAGACTGTAAACAGGTCAGATTACCAACCATCCGTGGAATGTAAGTGTAGCACACCAAAATTAGAACATTTCGGTGTTTGTATTCGAGGTTTAAACGTCTGGGTCAAGACATGACAGCGGATCGGTATTTCACGTGTAGGGTCTAGATCTAAATCTGTCTAGGATTAAATATATCAATAATGGGTCCCGAGTTTAAAACATTGATGAGTTGGATCCCGATTATAACATACATCTCGGAGGGAACATGGAAAGGGTTGGTCTCGTGTGTAGCATATCTAGGCCACAACATAGCAGAGACAGGTCTCAACTGTTGGACATCCAGGTCAGGACATGGCAAGGGTTGGTACCGGGTGTTGGGCATAAATGTCAGAAAATATCTGGGCTAGGTCAAAAGTTGGTACATCTAGGCCAGAAGATGTTGATCCGAAGTGTACCACCTTTAGATCAGAACGTGGTACTGTCGAAATAGATTCCCAAGATCTAAAGTATTGACCGGTGAGTAGATTTATCCAGTAAAGCCTTTCCAATCATCTGGATTTTATCAACTTGCACCAACAAAATGGCGCCGAATTCTAGGTTACGCCAAACACTTGGGATATTCAAATATGTGTATGGTTCAAACTAGCTAGATTATGAGTAGACATTTAAAATAGATTGGTCAGGAAAGTCCAGTATCGTGACATGATATTGTATTTCCTCGTTAATTGTTAGATTTATTTATGTCTTATTTGTAGGAGGATTTATGAACAACCTAGAATGTATTTATTTGTATCGTGTTAATGACGTGCCGCTTTATACATCCGTCAAAAGGGATCTGTTCTATATGAAAACAAACTAGAGATTTGAGAGCGTCATATTGCGACATCCTTCAAAACCGATCGCTTTTGCCACAGACTCGAGATCGGAGTTTGGAAACCACAAACGGATATCCGACCTTGTGGCTAGCATTAACACCTATCTTATACTATTGAAGCAGAACGTATCATTCGGTTGGCTCATCTAACAGAACTCCAGGTGTCCATCTTCTCGGGTGTAGGACAGTTTTTCATTTGCTTGGTGAGCAAGTGTCCGGGTGAGCAAGTGTCCAGGTGAGCAACTATCCGGTGAGCAACTGCCCGGGTGAGCAACTGTCCGTACTCCCATCTTCACTACCCAATGGCTACAACTATGATCTTCCCAGTTAGGTTTCCAAATGGATACAACTCTGTGAGTACATGATGCATATGTTAACTAGACGTAAGACGTATCTATACAGTTAGCAAGTCATGACCTGACTAAGACTAACAGCGAGTAAGAGTCTCCGAACATTTGACTGTTCTGGAGCAATTAGATCGTCGTAACAAATTACGTCATCCCGATTAGAACATGTAAAGCTGAAACCAGTCTTTCCGTTATCCATCATCCTGAATGATACCAGCTTATACTAAACAGCCATTACATATGTTAGGCGTAGACAAATACTTGTGGTTATTCAAACATTTTGTTCGTGATTCATATCGCAAAAACAAAAGTTTTTTTTCCGAAATTCTACATCAGTGATTTATGTCATATTTGGTTTTTGAATGATTGTTAGCTGAAATATTGATTATATTAATTTCTAACGAAATTACTGGTATCAATATAAACCCTTGTCAATATATGCCAAAATACACAGAGCCAAGGCGATATATATATATATATATATATATATATATATATATATATATATTAAATTACACAACATCATACTAACAATCAGCTGTACAGTGTAGTAGAGAGACTTACGGGTGTATATGTTATATTCCAGATACAATCTAATTTCTACTTAAATCACCGTAAAAGCCTACGTTATCTAGATTACAGTATTGAGATCTATTTAGTTAGCTCGTATGGTGCACTTCTATTTGTTGCCTGTTCAGGAAATAATTCAATAATTGTCCATTAAGGTGCAAACTAAGTACATATAATTAAAATAAACAGTGAATAGAAACGTCTTTAAAAAAACATTCCTAATTTTAGTACTTGTATCTATCAATCAAAATATAAACATTTGAACAGTGACAATCATTATAAATAATATTTTATGTATAGTAGCAATGCATTCTAAAGGCTTTCACTATTTACATGCGCATTAACTCATTTAAATAAGCGTATACAATGCATAGAATATTATTGGTTGTTTTTCATATCATAAAACTCATGTCATTGGACATGTAACACACTTCCGATGGTACTCGTTTCGCTTGTCTAAATATTGAATTATGACCCGGATGGCCAACCATATATCTGACCTCGGCGGATCGAAACTTATCGATTTGGTGTTGAAGCGGTCAGCCCCCACAGCCGAGTGATCCGCCTCTCGGTTCTAACAAAGCACGGCCCTTTGTCGTAATAAGGAGCACACCCGGCCCCGCATTCCGTGTGAGTCATGCAATCTAATGGATCCTTTGATTGGATGATTTTATTCAGTTATCAACAAAATGTTCACTGATTGTTCGCGCTCTCGTATCTAGCACAAACGCCGATCTAACTAGTCGAGTCAGGTTATTGTGGAAAAGTACTGGCCGTGTGTTGGGGCGAGATAAAGGATTTGTAGGTTGTGGCATTGTATATGCTGCTCGCAATCCCCTTAAACTTGTATATATGTATTGTATACGGATTGTTTTATTGTCTCCGTTACGTCAACCATAATAATAACACCTGTAATAATATTCTGATGCCAATATTCTATGTAAACCTATTTTGTTAATTGTACACTCCCCCCCCTTCAACTAATGTATTGACCTTGTCACGATGAAAACGATACTTCCTATATTTCGCAGACCATCAGCGCTCTGGTTGTTTGAAGGGATCTATGCTGCCCGGCCCGACTAAGGCTCGATTCCCGAGGTATCCCGGGAAACAAATACTGGTTTCCCTTGTCTAGGATCCGGCTAGACGGATTGTCGGCCTCGGATCGTAATTTTATGTTTTTAGGTCACGTCGTACCGGCGCCAATTTGTTTTGGAATTCATAAAATTATTCTGGTCGAGCGGCGGCAAAAATGGCCTCAAATTACGGGTCTGATTTGTCGTCGCTTTTCATCTGGGGCTTAATTTGAGCAAATTAAATGATAAAAGCCGATTTTTGTTTTATCGTGGCTATGGTTAGGAGGCGTGTTTAGTGTAGCACACCCACAGCCACACACACATACACACATATACACAGAACCATATATATATATATATATATATATATATATATATATATATAATATATCATTATCTCACACTAATACTAGTGACAATATTATAATTATTTATATATATATATATATATATATATATTACTCCGATCCTTAATCCTTTAGATCAGATATCTTTATTCGTTCTTGTAATACCTCCTAGCATAGACACACACACACACACACACACATACATACACACACACACGCACACATATGATATGAATTGTAACAAGAAAACTGGCGAATCTCCAATATTCCGAGTTGTATGTTTTCAACCAAAGTTAATTTTTCCTTGCTGCTGGGTCTTAATGTAAATAGTTTTATTTATGTATTAATATAAAGGTATATTTTATTACGTTGATTCCCCCAGGTCAGATTATTGATCTTTTTCCTCTTTCACTAAAAATCGAGTTCAACAGTGTCTCATGTTGTATTATGTTTATGAGAATTTATGAGCATAAACCGTAAAATATGTCATTATGACATATTATAATTCACCGTATTTATTTGATGAATTCCATATTAAATTCATGATAAAATCAGTAACAAGGAAGACTCATTGCGTGAATGTCTGGTTATCTATTTTTCTCTCCGACTCCGTGAATGGCCGTTTATATTTAAAAAAATTTGAATACGCGCACTCATACCAAATCACTCGCACATCAACTCGGACGCCAAACCTCAAATTTCTATATCCAGTACACACCCATGTAACACCGATTAACATAGACATCAACATAATGTACTACACGCTGGCTCCATCTAGCGGGCCATATAAATACGAGCTTAATCCGTAGACACCTCACACAACAGCCAGTCAGTCACTCGTCTCAGTACACAGACAGACACACACACACACACTTTATCAGATACTCGCAGATTTCTGCTTAACCAAACACACTCGGCAGGAAAATGGCTGACATGGAGACGGCAAAAAAATTCTTCGACAAGTGTGACGCTGATGGGAGTGGAAAGATCAGGAAGTGTGAGGTTTATAATGTATTAAAACAGTTCAAATCTCACGACGAGGCTATACAATTCATGGCGGTAAGTTCTGTCTGCGTTTATGTTGATAACGATCGAATTCGGGTTATCGATTTTTTCGGTTGCTAGTGTCTGGCCTGTCTGTGTGTGTGTGTCTCTCTCTCTCTCTCTCTCTCTTTCTCTGTGTGTGTGTGTGTGTGTGTTACCGTAATAGATAAAGTGGACAGTTGAAGGTGTTAAGACTCTAATTTACTATTGAGTATTGTTAATTCAAGAGGCACGTTAGTACTGACCGTCTGTCTTCAACCCTCATCTGACCTCATTTCGTCTCATCTTCTCGTTGTGTGTATACCGCGCACGGGCGCCCAAATATGGACGCACATTGTGACAGTATTTGATTATATTTCTAAAATTATCATTATATGCATCATGCATAATGCATGATTACAGTATAAACATTATAGTTAGAATAATTATTATTATTACCTGTCAGAATGGTGTTTCATCTTTCACTTCGCCCCAGTATATTTGGAGGTCGCACGCCCCATTTAGTTTTGGTTTTACAAAAATGTCCATAAAGTAGCAACAACCTTCTTACAATTATTATCATGATCATGATGATCATGGCGATTATCATGATCATGAAACGCCCAGTTTTTCTGTTATCAGTATTGTTAAGTCTACCCGGACATAAGGGGCGCCTACGTGGTCTAGCGGTAGCGTGTTGGACCACAGATCACTACCACCCGTGTTCGAATCCCGGCGTGGGCATATCTGAAGGTTGTTTCGTCTTTCACTTCGTCTCATTACCTTTGGAGGTCGCCCGGCCCATTTAGCCTACCTTGTGCACAAAGGTGGCCGTAAAACATCAATCATCATCATCATCATCATCTACCCGGACATATCTTCTTAGCGCTATATTTGTTACGGCAAAATTCCGACGGCCTACGTAAAACACATTCAGAGCCCCTTCGTTCACCAGCAACTCTCTCAATATGCAAGTGACATA